>CAVNYN010269325.1:0-63249 GCA_963692815.1 Nyctanthes arbor-tristis
ATTGTGGCGAATTCATTCTTGATACATTGACGTCAACACTGGGGAAAAAAAGAATACATTTTGGAATTTACTTCTTCATTGGAAAAAAAAAAAAAGAATACATTTTGGAATTTACTTCTTCACGAAGGATGGTTAAGAAATTTTGATTGCTGGCAAATCTTGATCTCGAAGCAATGTTGGACATTTGTAACCAATGTGTTTGATTAAGGCTAAGAGTCATGAGAGCTAAGAGCTAAAATAAGATCGGATCGGATGTTTATTTAAACACGAAAGGATGGGCACAAAATAAAAGGACCTAATCCGGATGTTTAGTTAAACACAAAAGGATCCAACACATGGATTTTCAAAGTTTTGATTATATAATAATTGTGAGACCGAATTGATTTTAGTATATACTTTATTTTTTGCTTATTTATATATTTCTTGTGGTCATTTATATTATTGTTTTGATTGATTATATAAAGTGCATGTTATTTAATCATCAGAATAATATATTGTCAGTTATACTTATAGACCCGTAATTGTTTAGAAAATTCTAACCTAAGTGATAAAATAACAAATTGATTACAATTAGGGTATTCAATTCAAGTTATAGAAATATATAACCTAGTTTAAATGCATTGATCGTATCGATTTATTAGTTAGAATTGGTAACATTTCTAGTGTTTAGTATTGCTAAGAAATTAAATCCTAAAAACGTTTCTGGGATTGTTTGCTATTTAAAAAAAAAAACTACTAAATTTGTTTATTTTAGTTATCGAAAAAGTAAGAAAAGATAAGTTATTCGATCGTATCAATAACTATAACCAATTAAGGGAAAGAATAAAGGGTTTTTTTTTTATTTACATCAATGATCAATTGTTAGAATCAATTTGGAGATATACCTTGTGCTGGATATCTATCACATTATTTTCTTATCAATTTGCATTTTTAGAATTTTGACACTTTAAATTGTTTACTTAAATTTATTTTATTTTATTCATCAAAATCAAACCCCCTCTTTACTTTAGTTGTTTCACTTTTAAAGAATTAAATCTCACCAATCTCTGTAAATACAACCTTACTTGTTACCATTACGGTTTTTACATTTTAAGAGCAAGTTTATTCTTATTTTTTGGATTTGACATCCACCAAAATTTTGGTGCCGTTGCCAGAGACTAGTGCTAAAGAGATTTATTTCTTTTATTTTTTTATTTTATTTGTTATTTTTTTAATCTCTGTCACTACTACAGAATTTGACAAAAAAATGACAATACACGTCGGTTCGTAAAAAAACAACACGTAAACACAAGACGGGGGCAATTTTGAAATTTATTCTATTAGTATACATGTCAGTTCCTAACAAGAACCGACGTGTATTGTTAAAGAATAGGCGTCGGTTGCCAACGGGTACCCGACGCCTATTTCCTTAATAGGGACCGACGCCTATTATACAAAACATGTCCAACGCCTATTATACAATAGGGACATGTATTGTATAATATGTTTTATCTTTCATTCATACCATTTCGAACACAGACTCTGCCTTAAACCATTTCATATAGTAGAAAGAGGTACCCCATATTCAACATCCAAATCCCTAGATCTCCATTCGGCTACCTTCCACCCGAAGACATTGCATCCAGCGAGTGGCGGCGGCGAGCGACGACATTCCACCCTGAAGACACCAAAGTACCGATTTCGGCATTAAACCCATTTCGAACATAGCAGACCTCTTGTATCCCATTTCGACATCTAAGTCTCTACCCCTTCCATTCGGCGACCTTCCATCCAATGACATTGCATCCAATGAGTGGTAACGAGCGGACGGGATTGACTTTCTTGCATAGCTTTTTCTCCTCTTTTTCAAAGTGTTTTAGAGGTAATTATTCCCCATTTCTTAGTTAGTTCGTGATGAGAGTATCGGTTTTATTAAGTGAAGAGGTTTTATTTTGAATTTGGAAATTACGATTTTTAGGGTTTGTGTTAAATTTGATAAAGATGAATTTTGTTGCTTAATTAGTAGAAATATGCAATTTCTTGGGCTTCTTTATTAAATATATGCATACATTGTTATGGGTAGACATGATTTAAGTAGAAATTCATGAAAACTGAGATTGGAAGAAATTTGTTCATTCAATAAATTGGACCAATCTTGCACTCTGGATATTTAATGAAATGTCTTACAAATCTTTGTTTAAAAGATTTCCACACTAAGTATGTATTTCATACATAGATTAATATTATTGCTTCAAACTAAAACTTTAATGCGAATAGATAAGTAATTAATAAGTATTGATATTTAAATAAATTAAGGAAATCAAATAATCCAAAAAATTTTTGATTAAAGTTGTGATGTCAATAGAGGAGCGTAAAAACATGGTGTCATGGACAAGTACTTTAAGAAAACCAAATGCTAATGTAAAAGTTCTTTGATTAGATTTCAATGCAAATAGATATATAATTAAAAAGTATTGATTGACAAATAAATTAGATAAAATCAAACAATGTAAAGATTCTTTGATTAAAGTTGTGATGCAAATGAAAATATATAATTAGCAAGTATATATTGATGAACAAATAAATTTTTATAATCAAATAATGAAAAGTAATTTGATTAAGTGTATGATAAGAATGAATATGTAACTAACAAATATTTTTAGTCAAATAAATTAAGGAAATCAAATAATGTAAAAATCTTTTGAAAAGTAAGGAAAAATTACCCGCTAAACAAAAGTAACTCTTATTTTGAATATCTTGATATACGTCGCGAGATATGGATTGGAGTTGGATGTATAGGAGATGTACCATACAAGAATATGTAAACAGAGTTGAAGAGTTTGTAAAATATGATAAGGATAATAGAAAAAAAGGGGACGGGAAGAATTGATGATGTGTTCCTACCGCGATTGTAAGAATTTGAAAAAGTATTATAATTATATGAAAGTGAAGCACCATTTGATTATGTGTGGTTTTAAAGAAGGTTATACGTGGTGAATTTGGCATGGTGAAGGCTTACTTCTTAAGATGAGCACTGGTGACAATGAGAGTGCTTAGGAGAAAAACACGGTGAACAAGAGTGATAGGATTCATGTGGCTATTGAAGATAATAATGTCCAAAATTATCAGATAGATGAAATGATGCATGGTATATAAGATGATTTCATTAAGCCTCCGCACATTTACCTGGGAATATTTTAGTAACACTAACTTACTTGGGATTTCACTTGTATGTAGGTAGGCACGTAGTAAACATTCTTGATGGCTGACAACTCAAGTGCATCAGATGATTTGTCTAGCAGCAAAAAAGAAGCGGCTAAGAGGTGCAACTGCTTGCAAAAAATTGAAGAAGACGTATAAGGTAACAAGAAAGCTTGAATTTGACGAGGTTGGTAGGCCAATTGGGACATTTAGTAATCAATTTAGCACTTACGTGGGGGGTGTGGTTTGGGTTCATGTGCATATAAACTACCCCAATTAGCATACAGCTGAACGTGCCCTTAAGGAGCTTGTGTGGGAAGACATCATGGCTTCAAATCAGTTTATATGCAGTCAATTGATATTGTATAATAGTTTATTGTATCTATAACATTGCGTAACATTGTTCACTACAAGAAATTTTGGCTTTCCCTACAAAAGCAATTCGTAGGGAAAAGTCAATTTTTGGGGGCTTAAACTTCTCTAGACGAAATCATTTTGTGGTCAAGTTTGTGACGCAAACCTTGTAGCGAAAAGGTTTACCCAACAAAGTCGAGGATTTTATATGGAAAGATATAAGCCTACAAACCCTTTGCACACAAATAAAATTTGTCGACTAAATTCTTTCATGACAAGTATATTCGTAGAGAAAAAATATTTTTATCGGCCAATAATTGTGTGTTCAAAGTGTAAACAAATTTGTGACCCAAGCAATACTTTTGTCGACAAATAATTTTTTTTGTTGAAAGAATATTTGTATGCTAAGGTTTGGCCCCACAATTAAAATTTGTAACTAGAATACAAATAGTTTTGTAGGCTAAACACTACTTTCCATACATAAAATTTTTTTACGGGAAATTGTCAAAGCCATATTTTGATCTAAAAATAAAATAATTCATATTGACAATAGACTTCAAAAGCACATACTATATTGTCTCCTGATTCAAATTAATATAAAAATGCAAAAGAAAACAAACTAAACAAGATATATACGTGTTAAAAAATTATATTTTTATTAACTAAGGAAAGTCATAGCTGAACACATAAAAGCACCGTTACATGTGAAGTGAAAAAAGGTTACTTTTATTCACAACATATTCATCTTCCTCGCCTCTACTAATAACGGTGTAAATATTAGTTGAAAATAGCCAAGAATATGACTGGCAACAATGCCAAGACGCCAATATTCAATTGAATTGTTGTCCCATAACCTTGTTCTGCAGCCTTTGTTTCATCTCCACTCGAGTCACATCAGTTGTCTTTCTAGCAGCACACGCTTTGCTTCCAACTCCTCCATATGGTGCTATTTGAATGTAGTAGCCAAGTACCTTGAAGATGCCCATCTCCTAGCTAGCAAATCCGTTATTAGGTCATACACAAAACTTACAATTGAGGATTTGCAGCTCATACCATCAATTCTTCTTACTAGTTCCTTTAGTTGAAAGATAAACTGCTAAATTCCTAGCAGAGCAAACATATAGTAATCTTGAATCCCATCAAGTAGCTTGATAGACACCATTAACAGCCGGCCTCTATTCAAGAGAGAGAATAATCATTAACTAAGCATTGGCACAGCCTTCCAAGCATTATGATAAGAAAACAACTAAAGAAGACGCTACAAGATTGTATATTCCCCGAACATAACCACTAGCAGGATGCATATGCCCTAAAAGAAAGGAAAGATGAAATAATCAATACACAGGTATGCTATCCACTAATCATATTACTACCATCGTTTTTGTTTATTCTATTTCCTTACTGATAAAGATCACAATGCCATGTCATCTACCAAAAAGACATGCTAGGTAGCTGGAAAGATTTCTGGCTAACAAGGTACTAATATCATTTATTCAATGGCTACCTACCAGCCATACATCCATAAATGAAGAGAAGCTGGGAGCATAAGTTTCCTTCTGTGTATTTTAATCATATCCAGTCCTGGAAGTTTTTCGACAAATGGAAGCCATAATCATATATATCCTTAGGCAGCATCAGCATGTGAGAGGTTTTGAGAGAGAAAAAGAATAGAGCTGAGATGCAGGTTGATTAAAGAAATACATGATACGACAACTTTTGCAACTTTTATAGGCTCATGAAACCATTGTCCAAAGAAGAGAACAAAATGACTTATTCCTTTCTAGGGAATACAAAAGCAAAACTAGTCTTTTCTTAAGCCACTATCTCTTGGTGACGGAACTTTGTAAATAGAAGACATATTTCACCATTGAAACCAATGTCACACTAAGAGGGAAAACAAAACAAAATAGGTATCTAACCATGTATAAAGCATATACGCTCCATTGATTTCTGAACTTCTGGTGGTTGAAACAGAGATATCAGTGACAATTCTGAGACAATCAACTACCATCTAACAATTGAATAAGCAATCATTACATACTAATTACTGACAATAAGATAAATCTTATAAGAACAAAATAGGCATCAATGGCTTCATAATGCCCAACAATGTATATTAAGCCCTTTATCTATATAGTCCAAATCTAGAATATCACATACTTAGTGATATGGTCAAGATATTCTAGGCGCATTCTTCTTTGTACTCCTTCCTAGTAATAGGAAAACACAAAAAGAAAGAAAAGGAACCAGAAATCAAACAGAATAAGATTCATAGAGCAAAAATGACACAGAATTTCACATTGTACAGTAAAACTCTTCCATTTCCAGGTAATTCAACCCATAAAAATCACTTTCTATAATTGAAATTTGATCAAAAAATATAGGAATAATTGTTGACAAATTTTCATTT
Organism: Nyctanthes arbor-tristis; assembly: GCA_963692815.1. Taxonomy (NCBI): domain Eukaryota; kingdom Viridiplantae; phylum Streptophyta; class Magnoliopsida; order Lamiales; family Oleaceae; genus Nyctanthes; species Nyctanthes arbor-tristis. The sequence continues at coordinate 5,945 of CAVNYN010269325.1, forward strand.
TATTTCATGAATTACTAAAGAATTTATAAGTATCGTGAAAAATAGAAACTCACTTGTGACACCACAGTGATAGCAAGGTCCTCGCTTTCCCATGTCTCGCAATTTCGTTTCTTCCTCAAATTCAAAAAATCAAGATTATTAGACAAAATTCAACAGAAAACGGCCCAAATGAATCCAATTATCAGGAGAGAAACCTTTCAAAACTTATAATATATATAACATTACGTACAAAGGTTCTAATTTTTCTTTTAGCCTTTTACAGCACAATATTCAAGTGGGTATGAAAACTTGAATTACGAACCCAGAAAAAGTTCAAGAAAAATGAAAAATCAAAAATCCCGACAAGACCCAGTTCAGTTTCTATCCCAGTCTCTCCTAAAGACCACTGAAAGAGCAAGAGTTTCCCACACGTAGTTAATGGAAACAAAGATGGGTTATTTCAGCAGATAATCTTTAGAATACAATACAATCCAACAAAGAAAAAGAAGAAAACCATTGGGGATGAACCTGTGTTCAGGGACGAAGGGGAAAAGGGGACCAATTGGGACGGATTTTCTGTCGTTAATAGAGTTCTCGCCGGATGAAGACCTTCCGCCTTCTATATCGAGCGGTCGACGGCGATTTCTGAGGAGGGAAGGCGACCAGAAAGGTGGGTCGGTCGGTCGATCTTTTGGAGAAGTGGGGGAGGGAGGGAAGCAGACTCTGCTCTAGTTCTTCTGCTTTTTTAAAATTAAAAAAAAAAATTATTTTATTTTTTTTTTGATACAAAAAAAAAAAAAAATTAATACACGCGGGCGACTCTGGCATTAGAACAATTTTGATTTTCTGGGTTCTTGGATTCTTTGGAACAATGCTAGCATGTGCCTTTTCTTATTTTTAAATTTTTTACGATCTTTTAGTTTTGTTTTAAATTCATAGGTGTGTGTATATATATATTGTGTGTATATATATATATATTGCACAAAACTCTAATTATTATTATTTTTTTTTTACTTTTTTCTAGTGAATAGTTTTTTTACTTAAAACTATTGAAAACGTGAATTTTTTTGCTCTAGGTTCACATTGCTAGTATATCCTTTTTAGCAAATAAAATATCGTATATGATAATTGTATATTCCAAAAACTGTATATGTTATGGATGCAAATCTCTCTTATTATTCAAAATCTTGGAGCTAGTCATAGTCTAATTAGTGTACAAAACAATGTTTTCAGTGGAAACATAATTCCGCCTAAATGTATAGGGGGAATATCTTGTATGAAAAATACAATCCTGCATAACATTTTTCTTTTTTTTTTTTTGTGGTGAAAAGATCATTTATCTACCAATTTCAATTTGCCTGCAAAGTTAATTTTGTGGCGAAAATAAAATGCGTACAAAAACATTGTTTTGTTAGGAAATGCTAACTCGGCCTACAGATATCATTTGTAGGTGGAAGTCATTTTGTAGGCAAAGTAGAAGCTCGTATGAAATATCTCTTTTGTGGGGAAAAGTGAATTTGGCCAACAAATTTCATTTTGTATGCGGGACTTTTGTAGGATTAGTATAAAATTCTTGTAGTGACAATTACAACTTCAATTTCTAACTTCTCTTGCACTATTCACCATTCCGTCAATTGATGTTAGTTTGACCATTAAATGATCAAAAAATTTCATAAAAGAACAAGATACCCTGAAAATCTTAAAGCTTAAGTTTTAATATAAATATATAAATAGAATTTTATAAAAACTATAACAACCACCAACCACGAGTAAGTATCAATGTCTACGACTATGTCAAGTCCAGCCTAGAAATTTTGGAACCCTCCGCCAAATGGATATTATAAGGAGTTAACTGTGTAGCGTATAAACATCATTTGATTTACTCTATTCATCCATTTAGATCATATCATTTAATAGGCATGGTCACCTACCACGAGTGAATAAGTATTATCTCCACAACAATGTCATGGCCAACCTAGAAAATTAGGAACCCCAGGCCAAATGGAGTTTTTTACAAGGAGTAGTGTGTCATGCAACGTACTATCTCCATCCCATAAAGATAGAGCGGTAAGTATTTTACGTAGATTAAGAAACGGTAGATAATTTTATTAGAACATTAATTTTATAAGCCTTCTTCCAATTTCAACCTTCGTGCTTAATTAATAATATAAGTGTCCATTAATTTTATTTTTTTTTAAAAGCAAGGTAACTAAGGTATTAATTAAAAATAGGAGCAAAGAAGGAAACGAAAAATTAAATACATTCCTGATAAAGTAATTAGTCTATCTTTTTGGGATGACTTAAAATGAAATATCAAACTATCTTTTTAGGACAGGAAAAATAATTTATTGATCCATTTAAGTGGAATATTTACTTTCCTTCTCAAGGTCATCTTAGAGATTTTGAAATCCTAGGCTAATTAATGTAATCTATTAATTACAAGTGGTTGAACATGTCAATGTTTATAGTTTATAAGTATCATGTGATTTGATCCATTCATCCATTTAAAATATATTTGCAGGAAAGTCAGCTATCATAAGTTGGCAAGTGATGTTTACTATTTCCACGATAAGTAACTACCATATTCTTTTAATCACTTTTGTTGTTTATATTAATCTGTCCTTTATTAATTTATTTATTTACTTATTTATTTTGCAACCATCCTTTAATAACTTATTATTGTGAAGAACAAAATAATAATAAATAATAAAAACGACAATTTGATGTCGATTATTAATATTAATACTATGAATTCATGGGACGAATCAAACAACATAGTTTGACTTCCCATAAAATAATGGCAATTACGTTGCCTGCTCAACGCAAGAATGTACACATTGTGCATGACATATTTTCAGCATCTTTCGTTCCGCCTCTTTAAAAATAAGATACGAGTTATGCCTCTAATTATTATTATTTTTTTGGGGAATAGTATGAATATGAATTTTGCGCAACGCAAGAATGTACAATCTAATGTGACCAACTAATAAAGAATAATTTTAGAGAGACACAAAAAAATAACATAAATAAATGATATTTTTACAAGCTCAAATTAAACGCCAATTTATCTTATTCAGGAACTCGCTTGTGGTTTCAGGAACCCAGTTGTAAGTTCAAATGTGGGAACGTGCTCCATGAGTAAGGATCCAAGTGGCATCTATAAGCGTGATTTGGTCTATTCACTCCTTTAAAACATATTATTATTTAATAGGAAAGATGACTTATCATAAGTTGGCAAACAGTATTTTCCGTCTCCACTATAAACAACAACATTGTTCTTTTAATCTTGTTTATTTATATTTATTTATTAATCTGACCTTTAATAATTATTTTTTTTTTGAAAGGAAACTTTAATAATATGGGTAAATTTCACAAAAGGTCCCTAACCTTTGTATTTTGAATCGCATGAGTCTCTAGTCTTTTTTTAGTTTTTTAGATCATCAACTTTTCATAAATACGTATAAAAAAATCCCAGCTTAAATTCGTTCAAAATCCTATTAAATCGTTAGCTAAATTACTTTCATACCCTTACCCTTTAAATTAAAAAAAAATAATTTAAAATTTTGAAAAATATATAAAAATGGAAGAAAAAAATAATAATAAAAAAAAGAAACTGAAAGGGTGGTGCCATTTGTCGGAAATGGTAGTGAAAGGGGGAAGCCCAAAAATGGCAAAAAAAGGGAAAACCCCTCTTTCACTATCATTTCCTGGATCTTCCCTTTTTTTTGCCCTTTTTGGCAGATGTTCAGCTATCAGAAATGACAGCAAAGTTTCTTGCCATTTCCAGCAGCTAAAAGGAGGGGTAGTCTCGCTTTTTCATCTACCGGAATGGCAGTGAAGGGGAAGTCTCTCTCTTTTTTCACTGCCGTTTCTGGTAGCTTCAAGCTGCTGGAAATGGCAGTGAAAGGGTCTCCCCCTTTCAGTTTCTTTTTTTTTTTCCCTTCCTTTCTTATTTTTGTGTTTTTTAAAATTTTTAAATTCCTTTTTTTTTTAATTTAAAGGGTAAAAGTATAAAGTTAATTTGACCTAAGATTTAACGGAATTTTGAATAAATTCTGTTAATAGGGACCTTTTATGTGTATTATGAAAGGTTAGAGATTTAATGCGTTAAAAAAATAATTAGAGACCCAGGCGATTTAAAATACAAAAGTTGAGGACTTTTTGTGAATTTACGCTAATAAAATTGGAAAGCCAGTATAATAATAATTAATTAAAATGACAAGTTGGCGTCGAATCCAACAACATAGTTTGACTTCCCCATAAAATAATGGCCATGACGTTGCCCAAAGCAAGAATGTACACGTTGTGCATGACGATCTTCTGTTCTGCCTTTTAAAAATAGAGCAATTTTAGGATATATAGAAAGTGAACATTATTAGGTGATATTTTTATGTTGTACATATTTATTAGGTGATGATTATATGAATTTTTTTATCATTTAATACAATTGTGTCATATAAGAATGTCACTTAATAATATCTAATTTTCATATCCTCTTATAATTTTTCTTAAAAATAAGATATGAGTTTTTTTGTTTTTTATGAATTTTATACAAAATATATATAAGATGCAAATATTCGGTGGTTTATAGGAAGCAAAAGACTGATCTTTGATAATTGATCCATTCATTTTTCATATGCCCACAAGAGATCGAATCAAAGTACATGAAAATTATTTTGGAAATATGATGTCACTCAACAATCTTTATTTTTCTAAATTAAAAAGCAATCTAACCTGACAATGCTGAAAAACGTATATAAATAGATGCCCTAACGGGCTATAGATTGAAGATGGACTGGACTCAAGTATAAGGGCCGAAACTAGACAAGAACTCAAAATAAAAATAAAAGAAAAAATAAAAACTCATAAAAAGAAGTGTCAAATGCCTAAAAAGAGATGTATGCAGTGACAAAGTTACAAGGTGCGTTTGGCTGGTCGGGCTACCAAAAACATATCTGATGGGCTGAAAATAGATAACGTATTCGAAAGTTATGCCCATAATATAGCTCACTGACCTACCCGATTAGCAATGCCTATCTAGTTTGTCTAGAATAGTTGCAGTTATGTGATCCACATCAAAATTCTATTTATAAAAAAACCATTTTACCAGTTTTTCAAAGAAAACATATCGGGTTTCAAAAGTTATGGCCTTGACATTGTAGTGGACAGATACTAAAATTGATCTAGCGCCTGATGTATGGTACGCTATGGCACCACATGGACCATGTGGCCTGCATGTGGGGTGTCTGCGTGCACGCCATATGATTCATGTAGTGCCATAGTATACCATACGTCGAGCGCCAGAATAAGACTCGACATGATACATACTTATGGTAGGTGACCATTCCTATTAAATGATATGATCTAAATGGATGAATAGATTAAATCAAATGATGTTGATACGCTGCACGGTTAACTCCTTATAATAGACTCCATATGGCCTAGGGTTCCAAAATTTCTAGGTTCGCTTTGACATAGTCATAGACATTAAAACTTACTCACTCATGGTAGGTGATTGGTCCAGTTAAATGATATGTGTGTGTGTTTTAAAATGGAGGGGCGAATTAAAAGTTTGTCTGAACCTCTTGGTCCGACTATAGAAACATCACCTCGCCCCTTACGGAGCTCAAACTACTACGTGATTGCATAACATTGGGAGTTGAGGGTTTGAGGTGGGACCTTAATCCCCCAACCCCTAATGTTGTGCAGTCTCGTGACAGTTTGAGCTCCGTAAGGGGAGCGGTAATGTTTACTTAGAAAATTTCCTGAACCTCTTTAACACATCTCTTTATAATTTCACTTATCACTGATTTGACTACTGATTTGATAACTATTCATTTATAACGACAAATTTCAAATTTCTATTAAATCTACACCACTCATTTTACCAACTTATAATTTCTCTTTATAAGTTACAAGGATAAAGAGAATCAAACAACCGCTAAGTCAAATGCTGCTCAAAATACGTCATGCGCAATGTGTACATTCTTGCGTTGAGCAGGCAACGTCATTGCCATTATTTCATGGGAATCAAACATGTTTGATTCGTCTAATGAATTCATATTATTAATAATCGACATCAAATTGTCCTTTTTATTGATTATTATTATTTTGTTCTTCACAATAATAAATTATTAAAGGATGCTTTAAAAATAAATAAATAAATAAATTACTAAAGGGCAGATTAATATAAACAACGAAAGTGATTAAAAGAATAGGGTGGTTACTTACCGTGGAAATAGAAAACACCGCTTGCCAACTCAGGATAGGTGGCTTTCCTGCTAAATATATTTTAAATAGACGAATAGATCAAATCACATAATATATATATATATATATATTTGAATAAAATGGATTAATTCTCATTGATGGAATCATCAGGAATTACGTCTGCCTCCAAAACCGAATTGAGCCAACTTGGTGCATAATTAAAAGTACAAGGGCTACTAAAGTACCTAGCTCATCTAGCTAAATTGTGTGCAACTATATTGGCTTGTCTACTAATATGGTAAACATAAATAGTAGAGACCCCCTTCAGAAGCTCTTCGTGGTCATGGATAAAGAGACCAAACTCCGTATTATCTTCCTCTTTTGCTAGAGTGTCAACATCCCATTTGGAGTCCATCTCGTTGTAGTTGATCACCCATGTTAATTAATGATATTTCTTAAATGGATGACTAAATTACTTCTTCCGTCTCAAAAAGATAATCCAATATTCCATTTTAGGCACTCTAAAAAAGATAGTGCAGTTACTTTATTAAGAGTGTATTTAATTTTTCGTTTCCGTCTTTGCCCCTGTTTAATTATTACCTTAGTACACCTTGATTTAAAAATAATTTTAATAGACACACATATCATTAATTAAGCATGAAGGTTAAAATTGGAAGAAAGCCTATAAAATTAATGTTCTAATAAAATTACCTACCGTTTCCTAATCTACGTAAAATTAATTGCCGCTCTATATTTGTGCGACGGAGGTAGTACATTGCATGACACACTACTCCTTGTAAAAAACTACCTTTGGCCTGGGGTTCCTAATTTTCTAGGTTGGCCTTGACATTGTAGTGGACATAATACTTATTCACTCATGGTAGGCGGCCACTCCGATTAAAAGATATGATCTAAATGGATGAATAGGGCAAATCAAATGATGTTTATACACTGCACAGTTAACTCCTTATAATATCCATTTGGCGTAGGGTTCCAACATTTCTAGGCTGGACTTGACATAGTCGTAGACATTAATACTTGCTTGTGGTAGGTGAATGTCACAGTTTTTATAAAATTCTATATATATCTATTAAAATTTAAGCTTTACGATTTTGAGGGTATCTTAGTTTTTTATGAAATTTTTTATCATTTAATGGTCAAACTAACATCAATTGATGGAAAAATAGATAGTACAAGAAAAGTTGAAATTGAAGGCGTAATTGCTACATTTGACAGAAAGGTAGATGGTGTAATTGTCAGGTTTGAAGCAATATGGATGAAAAGCACAAAAAACTCAAACGTTAGGGATAGATAGCGCTAATAAGTCATGAAATTATTCTTTGCCACCACATTTGGAATAAGGTTTAATAGTTTTCTGGCACAATCCACATGCAAATTCATAACAAGTAATCAAAATGCTTTTCTGTCAAAATTCTAACAGAAAATGTTTTTCTGTTTTCCATTATTTCTATAAACAATTTTAGGAAATGATAAACCAAGTATATTTTTTTTAATCAATTCTACGAAGAGCAACTCAAAATAGAAAACTAAAGATATAAACTTCTTATTAGTTGGGTCTTCAACCTTTTTTTAATGCTATATGTAACAACACTACTAAAAAACACGCTATTACTGACGGTCAAAATCCATCATTAATGGTCAAATTCCGTTGGATATTTGAGTTACCGAAGGGAAACAATGGTCGGAAAAGTTCATTGATCATAGGTATGTCAGTGATCACTGACGGCCGATTTGTGTCCATCGGTAATTACCGACGGCTGATGTTCGTAGGTGAATTTCGACGGCCGTCGGTAATTTCTGATGGAGAAGGCTACTGTGGGAAATTACCGAGGGACCAATAAAAAGTAAAAAATATAAATAAATATTTAAACCTGTCTGAAAACCCAACCTGATAGCTATCCCAACCAGCCGGCTGACCCTACCAACGCCTGTGCCCAACCTGATTGCATGATAAATCAAAGTTATTCCACCTTTTGCATCAAATTGGATTCAAATTACCAATCTCACAGTTGGGTGACAAAGTCCCAACAGCCAGGCCATTCGTGTTATATGTATCCCAAATATATTTAACATATATTCATATAGTTTTTGCAATTTAAAAAATAAGTAATTTTTTTGAAACCAAAATATAAAGTAAATATATATTATATATACAAAATATTAATAAGTGTAATATTATTTCTCTATACTTATCACTTTAAGTTTTTGCCGCAAATAAATTTTATAAGTTTGAAATTGTAATATAATTAAACTTTTATAGTCATTTACAAGTTGTAAATTCCAAAAATTATCATTTTAACAGTATATTCAAATTTTGTGCTACAGTGGTTAAGATACTTAAATTTTTATACACTAGTCTCTCACCTGTGCGTTGCACGGGAAGACTATTTCCAAAAACATTCCGTAGAAGACATTATGTATGTTGAAGACTCACGCACCATCTTACATTTACGTACATAACATAATTATAAGTGAAGATATATTGATTTAGTACTTCAAATATCAACTAACTCTATCTATTTAAAAAAAAAAACCATAATATTATGTCATGTAATTGCCATATGTTTTGGTAAATCCTATAACTTCTCTTATATATACTATTATGGCCTATACTTGATTCTTTGGTTGAGAAATTTAGATCGTTTGATCAAGGAATTAATCAATTAATGGAAGGTTAAATTAAAAGTTGAGAGTCAAGGAATGTTTTATGTTTTGAACTATAAAGTTATTTTAAGGCCGACCATGGTTAGCCTTCTTTTCTCTCTATTTTTTTAGTTCTTTCAGCATTAAAGTGTTGGGATAGGGGTATGCAACAACCCAAAATAAAGTTTACAAATGTTGGAATAGAGTTGTGTTGTGAGTTCAATTTTGATAACCCTTTAACGGGTTATCTTAACCCTTTAAAGGCGTTAACACTTAATTAATTAATACATTTAATTAATATTTAAAAAAGGGCCCACAGCTTTTAATCACCCATTTTTTTCTACCAAGCTTTGACATGTAATTCTTGCAATTCCAAATTCTGATGTCTTGTCTTCCTCCAGCGTCACCTGAAGGGTGAAACCACCATCCACCGTGGCTTCTTCTAACCCACCGCCTGAATCAAACAATCGCCTTCACCATTTCCAAACCCACACCGCTTTTCTAAACCGTATGCCATCTCTGTATACAAATCCACCAAACCATCACGCATTACTCTTCAAATTACCCACAGTGAAAAGAATCCATAAATATCATTAATGGTCAACGATTGAGGAGAAGAGGAAAATGTCTTTTGAAAATTCAGTTGAAAAATGATGCTAAACTGAAATCAAGAAGTTCAGCAAATTACAAAACATAAGATCACAAATTCGAGTGAGAATCAATACAAATTCGGTTATATATTTCGCATAGATAAATTGCAACTTGAAGTTGGAAGCCAAATTGAGCAAATTTTCGGATGAATTCATGTGGTTGGAGATCATGGAAAGAAAAATTAAAGCAAATATAACTATTTGACGTTGTACGAATGAAGGGTTCCGTGAAACTATTTATGGCCACATACTTAATTGTAAAAGAATTAATGCATGATTTACATTAATTAAGCTAATTAAATAGGAAGATTGTGCCAAACCTAAATTAGGATTGTAGCAATTAAAAATGGAAATTTGAATAATGATAAGCCCAATCATACCATTCATGGGTGATTTCGGATAATTAACTTTACATATAGATAAGGGTATTTTATTGTTTTTTATTAGGAATAGGTTAATCCATACAGAAAGATAAAATTAGAAATCTGTGATTGAAATTAACATTATTAGATGTATTTTATCTTATCCATTAATATTCGAAAATAGAATTAAATATGGCTGGTAAAAGGTGTTTTAGTAAATTAGGATTGTAACCAAATACAGATATGCAAAGATAAATTTAACAATATGTGGTTTTATTCTAATATTAGATGTATTTTATATTAAGCAATAATGTTTGAAAATAAGAATGGATGTATGCTATCTTAGGCAATAACAAAACCAATAAATATTAGATCTATTTTATCTTAGGCAAGAACATAAGGAACTATTCTAATATATAATGAGGGTTAGGGATTCTAAAAGGCATAACATAATTTACCATAAATTGAAAATAAACCGAGACATGATTTGGGGGGATCGTAAATCAAAACTAAAAGATAAAATTATTTACCATAAATTGAAAATCAACCGAAATGTGATTTTGGGGGAATCAACCGAGATACAGTGTATATCAAAACTAAAAGAAAAAATGTTTAAAACAGAACAAAGGAAATGTAAAATGTAAGTAATTAATTCAATTGATTTAAAAAAAATAGAAAACAATGGCTAAGATAATGTGGATAAAATTAAGAGCTAAGATCAGAGTTACAGAATTAGAAAATGAGTTTGGACGGGAAAAAAAAAAAGAGGAAACTATCCTCTTTTTAAGTATATAAATATAGATATAGATTGTAGTTCGAGAAGTTCACGTTTCTTTTGTTTTGCCTTTATTTTTTTTCTTCCTATTTTTTCTGTAATTTTTTTCTGTTTTGTGTTTAATTTTTTTTTCAAACGTGTGAAGGGAGAATCAGAAGCCCGAAATTATTGGGAGGGAAGTGAAAACTTGGGGATAGGTTCAGGCGTGGTTTTTGGGTTGTGGTTAGATTCATTTTTGTTCACTATGCGCCAGATTAGAGCTAAGTCATCAATCAACTGTACACACATTAATTACATTTATTTATACTTATATATGAATAATGTGCAATTAGCATCTATGCTGTGGTGGCGCTGTGTCATATATGTAAGTAATTGGTAATTTTGTATCATAATTTTTTTAAATATATATATATATATATATATTTTTTACTTTTTCCCCTAAAGATCTATGCATTTTTTTTAAAATGGATTCGATGTCATTTTTTATTATTTTGTTGAAAAAAATAATAGCTCATATGAGTTTTAATGATTTTTTAAAACATAGAACAATATGATTGTTGATGTTTAAATATATGGGTGACTTTTGCATACAGAGTCCATTTTTGAGCCATGACATCAACTTTGGCACAGCTTGACGATCGAGACGAATTGAACTAGTCACTTCGCTACTACTGATATCATTTTTTTCCAAAATTATGTTTTGTTTTTCAATTCTTTGCTTTTACGTATTTATTTTTGTTTTATTTCAAACAATCCTTGTAGATAACATATGTGAGCAGTCTATTTACTATCATTTTCATGCATTGTATGGCTCTTGATTGTATTTGAATAAGAAAAGGAGACTTGTTTTGTTGAGTTGAGTATGTGTTTTCGTGTGTTGCGTTTCTGAGAATTGTTGAGCATGCGTGTGTCTATGTCAATCTACATAACGGTTTAAGGATTATCCACACATAAAATATACATATATAATTATGTATGAGTAATATAGATATGGTTTTACAATTATTCAATAAGTTATGGTGATTGTCCGTGATGTAAGCACTACATGTATATGAAATTTGAAGTATTACCCACACATACATAAGATTTATAATTATGTGCGGGTAATGTAAATTTAGTTTCGAAATTATCATGTAAGGAGTGGTGGTTAGGCGCCACATTGGAGCCAAGTAAGCAGTTAGTTTATATAAAGTTTGGAATACTACCCACACACAAATAATATGTATGCATATGTAGATAATGTAAGTAATATTAAATGCCACATCAATTTTCTAAAAAAAATTATACACTCTCACAAATTTATGAAAATACGACTTTTTCTCCCACAAAATTCAAATGAAGTACGCATAAAATAGCCGTACATATTATGTGTGGCTATTTAGCTACACATAATTTTAATATATATAGGTAATTTAATAATCATACTTCATTTGTTTCTTAATACTAGGGGTGAACACAGCTCAGTTCAGGCTGTTATTTATTTATTTTTAAATCAAGCCATCAGATTCTGTTTAGAGAAATTGTAAACTGAACCAAACCATTTAATTTTTTAAACCAAACCAAACCTAATCTCTCGGTTCAGTTCGGTTTTAAACTACGGTTTGTCTATCGACGTAATGAAGACGAACTCAAAACATGATAGTATTATAAATATAAATGTTCTATTTTATTAATATGTTTTTTGAATACTAATATCAATATTAAGCTCATCAAAAGCTAGTAAATTTCATTAAAACACAAATATATAACTAATGAAATGTAACAAATAAAAAAGCCCAAATAATATATAAACTTCAAATGAGATATTGTCAGAATATGTTTATGGAAGTGCTATTTTTCTTAAGCATCTAAATGTAAAAAAATTTAGAAAAATATGGCCAATTAACTATTATATAATTTCTCCAAAATTTTTTAAGGGTATTAGTTAAATTATTCAAAAATTAGCTTATTAAATTATTAAAATGAACCAAATTATCACAAGGAATTCTTTATTAGAATATCAAACCCAGTCAAAGGATTTGACAATCATAAATTAACTAAGTCCTTTGATATTTTTTCTCATATTACTTACACATCAATAATTTATTAATTAAAACATAAAAAACATTTCGATTCAATTTAAGCGGTATTTTAAACATTGAAACTTAAATCAAACTATTTCAAGCGATTGAAAATTTTCTCAAACCAAACCAAACAATTTCACTTTTCAAACCAAATCAATCCAGACCATTTTCACAAATTGGGTTGGTTTTTCAGTTTGGCGATTTATTTGTTCAGCCCTATCTAATACTACTGGGCTGTCCCTCGTGAACACGGCATCACATTGCATTTTAGAACACCAGATGGAGGTTTTTCCCATGTATTATCCCTTTGAATAGAACTACTAGTCTGCCCACCATTCTTTCTCGTCTGTCCATTCATTCAACGCATTAATCCCCCTTATAAAAGTCTGAAAAGATTGAAGCAAATTACCTGTCGAGAGTTTAGAATTCCTTTGCTTCCAAATACCTTAAGTAATGGCGCACTTCTTTTGGATAACAAGCTTATTAGGATTATTCAGCATAGTAAAAAACCAATCTTTAAAAGACGTTATATTGCTGGTTTGTATTAAGAGTCTAGCGACATTCCAAACTTGACAAGCATAAGGGTAGAATGGAATGGAGTGAGCTATCATCTCCTTTTCTCAGTTTTAGATAACTCACTGAGTTTAGACAGGGATACTCCGCTGACGGAGTTTAATTTTTATCTGGTAGATCGGAAGAGCACACCTTTACAAGCTCTCCAAATAAAAAATTTCATCCTAGGTAGAATTTGCAATCGCCAAATTTGATTCTCAAAGCTGAACTTCATCTCTATTTAACTTAGGCCACTCGATATCCGAAGTTTACAAGATAATCTCCTTGTTTACTATAGTGCCAAACAATCTAATCAGAGTAGGCATCGTACTCAATGGAAGTTATTGATTAATTAATGCATTCTATTTAATTTATTTTTTAATCATAAACATTAGAACGGCGCTTACCTTCAAAAGGTAATAAAAAATGACGAGAAATAATGACACAATTATAAAGAGTAAAAAATCATTAAAATTTAACATAACCGACAAAGAAGCAGTAATGATCTCCCGCCAGATATATGACGAGATTATTCTGCTATACACATGTGACAGGAGATTATTGGGATAGTTGTGTGGCCCCTATACACACATGGCAGGAGATTATTGAGATAGTTGTGTATCCCCTATATACATGGGGCCCATAGTGTGTAGGTTTCTTTAGAGTCTGGATCTGCTGTCCTCAAACCTATCTCACTAGCTGTCCGTATAATAAAATCGTTACACGTGTTTAATTAATTAATTAATTAATATTTGATTAACCAAGAAAATACTTACTTATAAATTAATTAAACACGTGCGACGATTTTATTAGACGGACAGCAAGCAAGACGAGGTTTGGGAACAATAGATCCTGATCTTTAATAAGCTTCTGTCATATGTGCATATAATGGGATAATCCTATGATACATTTTGCGGGAGATCATTTCATGACAAATGAGAATGAATAAATAGTTAGCAGAGGGGAATAAAACCCTAAATTAATTGATCCAACCCAAATTTGGACTTGAGATGGATTACAAACTCTGAAATCAAAATTAATTAGAGAATATTTAAATCAAAGTCTGAAAATATTAGGGATGCTCTTGCTGTCCAATTATTAAAATAAGATAAACCAAATCGTTTAAAAAACAGATAGATTTATGAAAGATAAGACAACTCAAGAACTTTGAAAATATGAAAAAAGAGAGGATAAAATAGCATTAACCGCACCCGTTCCCTTATTTCGAAAGAAAAAGACCGAATTATCCTTATAAGAAAAGTGGCAGGAAAAATGTGGTAACTCGCAAAGTCTTTTCATTTAATTAATATATAGATATAGATGGTCACCTACCACGAGTAGTTTAGTATTAATGTCTATTATTATTATTATTATTTCAAGACCATCTTAGAAATTTTGGAACCCTTTGGCCAAGTATAATCAAGGTGAACATACAATATATATATATATATATATATAAACACCATTTGCTTTAACTTAATATGTTCATCCAATTAAATTATCTTATCATCTAACAGGAATAGCTACCTACCGTGAGGAGATAAGTATTAATTATGTTTGGTAGCATGTCAAGGCCAGCTAGAAATGTTGGACCCTTAGGCCAAGTGGAATGTATTATAAACAGTTGAACATACTGCATATAAGCATCATTTGATTTAATTTATTCATTTTCCTTAATCATTTAACGGGAGTTTATTACAAGGAGTTGAACGTGCACCGTATAAATATTTATCATGTGACTTGATTTGTTCATCTATTTAAAATATATCATTTAACGGAAATAATCACCTACTATGAGTAGGTAAGTATAATGTCTACTTCCATGACTAAGTCAATTTAGGAATTTTGGAATTCTAAATTACAAGGAAATTATTATAAAGAGTTGAACATGTAATATATAAGAGCATCTCTACTACATAGTCATAGTCATTGGATAAATTGACAATTGACAAAAAAGTACTTATTTGGCACATTAAATAGATCGACATCGTTATAGAGAATATCATCTCATGACATTCTCCATCACAGTGTCAAGTATTAATTTATCCAATCCAAAAATTTCTCTCTCTCTCTCTCTCTCTCTTTTTTTTTCAAAATCTCTAATAATAACTTGACAAATATATAACGTTGACATTATTATATTAGAGGATTTTTTGAATGTAATGTCAATATTCTTTGACACATATACACATAAAACTACATTTCACTTTGACTTTGCATTGAAGATGCTCTAATTATCATGTCATAAATTTATTCATTCATTCAAGGCATATCATTTATCAGAATTGGTCACATATTACGAGTACGTAAGTGGAATTTTCTGTCTGCCCAATGGGCAACAACATACTTTTTTTCATCACTTTCTTACAAAGTGTTTGGTTGGAAGTTGGATTATAATCTAGATTATAATCTACTGAATCGCATGATTTTACTGGTTGCTTTTTGTAAAAAGTAAACAATTACGGCTTGATTTTTTACTTTTTAACTTTTTAAAAAAAGTGAAACCAAATGAAATAATGCTATGTGGCAAATTATAATCCAGATTATAATCCGTCTATGTAGCCAAACACCCTGTTAATCTATTTTTTATTCATGCACACCTTCTTTTCCCCCATTTGTCCCAGGCAAGTTTTTGTTCTAAGCATAGTAACGGCCAACTCATGTACAGAACAAAACACTAGTAAATAAATTAATAAGTGGATTCGGTACTAATATATTTTCCTCCCTACAAGACATTATGTTATTATAGCCAAGAAAGACGGAGGTGATCGTCAATGTTTAATTATTCCCTTGTTTTTGTCTGCATTCTTGATGCTCAGTTATATAAATACGGGTATCCACGGCAGGCAGAATCAGTACTTGTTAATTCTTCCAACTTTGAACACCAACATCCTCCTCTGCCTAATTATTATTAATAAGATGGCTGAAGTGAAAGTTCACGTATACGACGTTACGACGAGCGAGGCCGGCAACAATGCCACGAACTTTGCTATCGTTCAGCTGAACAACGCCATGAAAGAAGCCATCCCCGTCGGCGGAGTATTTCACACTGCGGTCCAGGTGTACGGAGACGAGGAATGGGGATATGGGGCGTGTGAAAACGGCACCGGAGTTTACAGCTGTCCGGCTGGAAAGAACGTTATGTTCACGTACCGCGAAAGTATTGTTGTGGGAAGAACAAGTTGCTCGGCCGCGAAGGTGAATCAGATCCTCAAGGAACTAGGCAGAGAGTGGCAAGGAAATGAGTACGACATGCTGTCGAAAAACTGCAACAATTTTAGCAATGAGTTTCTGGAAAGACTTGGAGTGCCGAAGCTGCCCGGGTGGGTCAATAGGTTTGCTAATGCCGGAGGTGCTGCCTATGAAGCGGCCCTGCTGCTGAAAGAGACCCAAAGTGAAATGGTACACGCCGGAAAGGAGGCGCTTAGGGAGGCTCGTCATGCCGCTATTAATGCCCCCAGGTCTTTGCTCAATTTGAGCAAGGGGGCTACTCGACTTCGGAAGGACAGAATCAACTGCGATTTCCTTATCCCGGGACGTCGTTCCGGATCAACAAGCCAAAAACTAAACTGCATTGAATATGACACTGCTACTGATCACTGACCAATTAATTAGTACCCATTCATAATTTTTAACTTAATGCTCTTTTATTATGTATATCGTCTGTCGTCTCTAAGTTATTGTGTGTTGTGTCTTTGATTATGATGTACGTCAACTGCCTCTAAGTTATTGACTTATTGTGTTGTGTACTTGTATTGTATTGTATGATGAATAATTCCTTATCCACGTTATGTATGCATAGGGAAATAATAGTATTTACTTGTCTTCTTTCCATCATAATTCTATATTCTGTACTACTCCATCAGATGTTGGTTCGTTCCTTGTATTTTTTATGTATTTTTTTATTATTTAGACTAGTAATCCTAAGTTCGTTTCGAAGTTCGTACGTACTATCGTTAACAACCAACTAAAATCCTCAGCACCATTCAAATTAAACTCAGCACCATTCTAAGTAAGACCTGTTTATTGAAGGATAGGAACTATCCAGCTCAATTAAGTTTGAAGAAGGAGTGGACGACCTGTTTGTTGAAGCCTTGAAGGGATAGGATAGAGAGAGAGAAGAGAACACGGGTAAGCTTTTGACTTCTATAAACTATTAACTATATTGTAATAATTGTTGAAAACTTGCAATCTTCTAACTATATTGTAAAAATCGTCAAATTCAACTTACTTTTTAGCCTAATATTAGTTTTTGATTTGTTGAACATTTCTTTTGTAGTGTACCTGACTTTGTGAACTCTTTTGAAAAATTGGTATTTATATAAATAGGTATTTGATATTTCGGTTCGGCTAGAGGTAGTCCGGCGTGCTGGCTATGACACTGTCGATGGTATTGTTGGGTGGGATTTTTTGTGCTTGATTGAATGGTTGTTGTTAGCCTGTTGAATTTTGTCCAATTAATTGAGACATTTGCACTTTACTTCAGATTTCATGATTTAAATTCATTGGTCTATTGTTTAAATATTCCTGCAGATGATAACAATGCCATTTTTTGTAACAATCTCTTTTTGCTAGACATATTTCTGCAGATATTATTGAGGGTAGGTTAGTTCTTTAGCTTGATAACAATAATTGCTAAATAAAATAGTCTATTTGAGATTTATATGTACGCTATCTTTTAATTTTATTTTATTGTTATGCAAAATGTGTACGTATGATAAGCTATGATACACTAGGTGCGCAGTATGGGTACATATTACTTCAACATAGATGATATTAATATTGTGGTGGTTTGCCTAAATAAAAAAGAAATAACGAAACTTTTTTTGTAATTAAATTGTAGAAATAACGGTGTGTAGGACGTTCTTGCAACAAACCTAAGGTGACAAGTAGGCCAGGATTGAAAATGTCGATTTTAAAAAAGAAGGGTAGACCAATGAATTTTACAACAAATGTTGTGTACAAAGATGCTTTTATAAATTTGTAATGAACAAAACTCAAACTTCATTGATTGTGTTCCCTTCGTTACTACTGTTACCGTTCTAGCAATTATCTATAGCATCATCATCATGTCTTTAGTTGTTGCTTCTGGTGCATCCCACGGGTAGAAGAACTAGTGTGTATATATATACACACACTATGTATATTGCTTTAAAAAATAATATATTTGAACATATATAGACACAGATTTCATTTATTATATTAAAAGTTAAAGAAACTAAAAAAAATAGCTAACTTATGTTGCCATTTTAAACGCATTCGCTTAAAACTTGATCTATACCCTATCCACTTTATTACTTGGTGTTGAGGTCGCATATATTTTGTTTATTAACATTAATTTTTTCCCCGGCAACTTTTGAAAATATGTGTTATTGCATTAAATTAAGTATAGACTGCATGTGATTTATCTTTTATATACGTGTGACGTGCAACAAATGTACTTATTACTCATGATATGAAAATTTATATTACTATGATCAGTACCTTTGACTAATACGAAGTGATCAAATCACCTTCGTTGGTTCATCAATTGAAATACTTGTTTTTAGTGTGCAACGGCAAAGATGTTCTGGAAAAGAGCTTCCTTTATAGGATATTCTTAAAGCCTACAAGAAGTGGACGAGTCGTGAGGATATTATTTTTACCATTACCATGGAATGTGGGCAACATGTTCTTGGGCAACTCATAACAGGGGCTTATCTTCTTTGCATTGAGAGGAACCGATCGTTTTATGGTGCGCCTAGACGTTTCCCAGTGCCCTTCTCAACTTTTGGTTTCTTTCCCGAATGCTACAGATATAGATTCGGTGCAACTGTGCAAACGATCGAAGGAAGTTTATAGATGGTTGAAACCACCAGTGGGGAAATTTAAACTGAATATTGATGCTTCAGTTAATGAGAGATCTTCCTATTATGCGATAGGTGCCATTATCCGAGATGATGAAGGAAGGGCAATCTTGGCAC
The DNA here is from genome assembly GCA_963692815.1 of Nyctanthes arbor-tristis. Classification (NCBI taxonomy): domain Eukaryota; kingdom Viridiplantae; phylum Streptophyta; class Magnoliopsida; order Lamiales; family Oleaceae; genus Nyctanthes; species Nyctanthes arbor-tristis. Next base: position 25,163 of record CAVNYN010269325.1, read on the forward strand.
AGGCGAAATCCTTCTACGGGAACATTGAAGTTGCCATGGCAGAGGCTATAGCCTTGCTATCTGGGCTTTAAATGGCTAAGGAGCATGGCCTAAGAGTTGAATGTGTAGAGACGGACTCTCTTCTCCTGGCTAATGATTTGAGATCAGATTTCACTTTTCACCAGGATGTTTCCATTTTTAGCAATATATGTTTATTGATTGGGGAGAATGGCTGTGGTCTTTGTCAGTATAGTCCTCGCCGAAGAAATATAGTTACCATATTTTCCTTTCAAAAAACAAATATATATATATATATATATATATAACATTTGATTTGATTTGAATTGTTTAAAACCAAATCTCATACCTTTGAGCAGATAATAATCAAATTATATATTGGTACTCTGAATCTGATCAAATATAAATTTGATTTCAACCAAGTTTTATATTACTGTGATCTGAGGAAGAAATAAAATTAATTCATCAATTGAAATAATTCATTTTGTGGACAAGTTACACTAGAATTAACTTGACGTCAACTTTCCTTTGCTTACAGGTCGTGCTAAGATTTCTCTCTTTAAATATTTTCTTTTCTATAGATAGTGTTCAACCTACAAAGAAAACCCAGTGAAAATCCGCTTTTATTATCTCCAATGGGGTACATATATAGGCCAGCTTCTAAGTGGAGCACTTCAGGGCATGCTCACCACGTTTCAATCCTAGGTAACTGGTGATGTCAGTGTGGCTTCTTTGTCCGTCCACATTTATGCCTTAGATCACGCAGCGCCACTGAAGTTGTCTAATTCGTAATTTCTTCATGTCGGTCTTCTCAGCTAAACGATCTCACAGGTCAGTTACATTGCCAACAATTGCCTCTCAATTCGTCCCTTTCAATTTGCAAGTGTGGAAGGACCTCTTTTATTTCTTTTCTTCAAGTCGCTCTAGCTCACGTTCACTATGAGTTGCGAAAATGGGAGCTCTCATCGGGAATATTTGGGAGAGAATAGGAACCAAAGTGTCCCTCGGGTTGTTGGGGGCAAACCTATGGTGAGGCTGGAATCGCCCCAGGCTTCGGATAGCTTGAGCTCTAGAGAGGTAGTGGATAAGAAGAAAAGAAAAACGATAGAGGTCGTCAGTGAGGAAGAAGGATAACTGGAGGATAATGCTTCTTCCACCAATGATTCGATTGGAAGGCTCTGGGCGGAGATGGAGGAAGTTGACTTGGCAGAGGAAGGGAACGAGTGTAAGAGCTCAGGAGTTGTTCCTCTGGCTGTGAAAGTTCCTAGTGGTAGGGCCAGTTCATCTGGTGGCCCTTGGCAACGACCTGCGCCAAGCCCGGAGAAGTATATGTCTCCTTTCGCATGCCGAGCCATTCCCTCAGTTGTTACCAAACAGGAACTGATGTATTGGAAGCAGAAGTTTAGAATTCCTAACTCAGACACTTCTTCCTACCATATTTCATAGAGAAGACAGATTGGCCTCCAAAAGGGTGTGTAGCGGCTAACATGAGGATGCTGGAAGCCAGGGTCCGATTTTTCCAAACAGGGATTATTGCCGACTTGTTGAGGATTTCCCCCAGACAGATTGCCTCAAATGGTTGGAGAGCAATCACTATATTTTTTGTACTCTTTGCCCTGGAGGGCTGTCCCCTCTCGACTTTCGAAGAGCTGAACTATCATTAAAAGTTCAGGGCATGTGATGATAAGGGCTCGGTTGGTATTATTTAATAAAAAGGCAAGACCAGAAAACCCTTATCACAGACAAACCTGACTCAATAAAGGACTGGAAGGATCGTTGGTTCTTCGTAGAGGGTGGTTGGGCTCCCTCGACCCGACCTGGGGACACTGTAGTTCCTAGTCTTTACCGGCCTAGACGTCGTAAGTATAAGCTCTTTTCGTTTATTGGGCATATAGGTCTTTTAATACTTATCGTTTTTCTTCATTTTCAAAAATCCCTATCTTGGAGGTCAACGCGGAATACTTAACGCGGGTAGACAACATCACGAAGCTTGGAAGACTCCATATTCGTCCAAGTATTTGCTAACTGAGAAGCACTTTCTCGAAGCCGGCCACACTTCAATTGCACCAGGGGAAGTCCTCCTTGTCGTTCCAAAAGGTAAGTGCTTCAAGTCTTTGACTTCCCTTTATTTTCTTCAAGTTGTATTCTTACCATTTATTTGTGAAGCAACACCTCGAATTCCTCGAAAGGTTTCTATTGTACCCAAAAAGATGCCTACCAAAGAACAGATGACCATAATTCAAAAGATGGCTGCTCAGAGAGCCGCCTCCAAAAAGAAGGCGCCTCACCCTCTAACACTCCTAGCAAGAGGCCCCACGATGATAACTGGGGTGGTGAGAACCCATCCCAGTGTCAGTGAATTGCATCTCCGTCACGTCACTCAGAGGGTGGCAGGTCAGGGGCTGGCGATGTATAGAAAAACCTAGCTGACCTTCTTCCTGTACATCTTGGGGAATCAGTCAACTCCTCCTTTCGAGCCGAACTGGCTTGGGCTCTGCCATATTCGGCTTCAGACAGCAGAGAAGATGAGGGGCCAATATCCAAAGTGCTACTTGGAAGATTACAAAACCTCTTTGCCTACTCCTTCAACTTCGAAGAACCTCCCCGCTCAATCCAATGGGCCATAGAGGTCTCTGGTCAAGCTTGGACCATCCAAGAGGAAACTATGGCCAACCACATATCCTTGGAGGATACAATTGCTTCCGGGCTATCATACTTCGGTAGGGCTCTAAATTATCAAATGAAGACCCTCGTACGAGCTCGGGACAGGGAGGATGAGGTTGACCGTTACAAGGATAAGCTCTCTCAAGCCAAGAATGCATTGAAGATTGAGGCAACTCGGGGAGACAAAGCTAAGGCCGAGCTGAGAAAGTTGGAGAAGAGAGCCATCAAAGCCGAGAAGTCTATGACTACTAAGAAGCCAGCCAGGAAGGGGCTGCTAAAGTGCCAAATTGTTGAGCTGGTAAGTAAGGTCGAAGAAGCAAGGAGTTCAGCTATTGAGGCTTACAAGGCTTCTGCTAATTATTGTACTCACATCGACTATACTTATGTGGTCGCATACAATGATATTATAGGTAGCCTTAATGCCAAAAGCCCGAGAATCCCATGGAATTTCTCGAGGCCCAGCTGGCTGAGTACAAGAAGTCTTGAGGGATGGATGGTGCTCTTGCTGATGAGAACGCCCCAACAAAGGATAACTTTCCAGGCGACGAGAACGCCGAGGCTAGCCTTTAGTTTTTTCTTTTCTTTTTTTATTTGTTTTTAGCTCAATATGTAATTGATGTAGTTTTCTAGCTGGCGCACTTTATAAGTGCCATTTTTGTATGTACTCAGCTAGTTATTTTCTGCGTTAATGCTCATTTGATCAATAAAGTATTTCATTTTTTCTGGACTCATTCACTTTGTTTCCTTGCCTTTGTAATTTGCGATGTTTTTTTACGGAACTGGGTTGACTTTGACATAAGTACCAAATCCAAAACATTCTAAATTTTTGACTAACTGATTCAATACAATCTTCATTAAAAACATTCACCATCTATGTTGGAGGCAATTTTTCTAACAAACCGAAGCTGGCTCCCCTTAATGTGCCATCATGTGTAGTTGGCAATGACATGGAAAAAAATTACAGGCCCCACTTAACTTTTAAATGAAATCCCAGAAAAAAGGTTTGACCCATCCACACTCTCTCCCCCACACTCCCTTCACCTCACTTAGAAGTCAGAACACAAAACCCCACTGTTTGGCTCCCCCATTTGCTGAGATGGACGAAGCGATCACCCTCTACAGGTGTCGGAGTTGACGCCTGTGGCCCTAAACCTACAAAGACGCCTACCCGTTTGTTGGCAGCCAAAAACCCCTGCAGAGGTGTCACAACCACAAGCTGCTTCCAACAAAAAAAAATCTGCAGTCTTCCTCGTGAAGACTCTGCCATTTCCAGTGATCTCAAGAGCAGACGGTGAGAGCTTCACCGCCTTTCCGCAAATAATGGAGAAAAAAGAGCCATTGTAGAGACTGCCTTACTGAATTGAAGATGGATCAGATAACTGTTCTACAAGGTTTGTTGGTGATGAAAGTGAAAATGGAGGAATTGTCATATTTTAAAGGCAAAGGAAAGTGACTCTGATTAGATTGGTGTTTGAAGATTCCATTTTTGTTGCTTCTGAATCCATTTGGCAATCTTCAGTCCATCAGTTTCTAAAGATATTTAGTAACAATAATAATAATATCCTTAAAGCAAGTTTTCAACTTAAAGAATTCAAATTTGAGATAATCGTGAATATCATTACATTTTTTATCTCAAGAATCACAATTAACGAATCCCCATTTTCGAGTCAAGAATGCAATAAGGACAACGAACGGGCGGGTGTCTTCATAGGTTTAGGGGCGCTGACATCAACTCCGGTACCGGCAGAGGGTGGTCGCTTTGTCGATCTCAGCGGAGCGAAGAAGCCAAACTTGTTTGTTTTGGGGAAGGGTGTTCTCTGTTCTAACTCTACAGCGAGGGAAAGGGAATATGGGTGGGTCAAACCTTTTTTCTGTGATTTCATTAAAGCTAGGTGAGCCCCCATAATTTCTTTACATGTCATTGCCAACTATACAGGATAGCACGTTAAGGGGAGCCAGCTTTGGTTTGTTAGAAGAATTGATGTTGGAGGTTATTGCATTAGTGGTTATTACCTCAGAGGTTGGTATATTCATGACCTATACAAAAAATATTGAGTCGGATATCTACCAAAATTCAACTTCTGAACTGCTATATTGATATTCACATTTACTAAAGTTGACTAGATCGGGTCTCAAAACAAAATGGGACTTCTTTTACCTAACTAAAGTATTCCTTGAGATGTTTAGCATTCTAAGGGTGAGGTAAGGGATTGCCTTCTAGCGTTTCCAACACATAAGCTCCGTTCAGTAAAATTCCAGCAACTTTGTATGGCCCTTCTGAAGTTGCCGCAAGCGTCCCCGCACTGCCTTCCTTGGTGTTCTGGAAGGCTCTCCTCAATACTAAGTCTCCGACGTTGAACGTTTGATTTTCACTTTAGAGTTGTAGTATCGAGTGCTTCTTTGTTTATAAGCAGCTTTCTCAGGGTGGCTGTTTCTCTTTTTTCTTCCAGGAGATTGAGCTCCATCCTCACTAGCTCGGAGTTTTTCTCCTCTTCAAAATGTTCTACTTGGAAGGTTGGGAGTTCCATTTCAATTGGAATCACAGCTTCTGGCCCGAATGCAAGATAAAGGGAGTTTCACTAGTGGAGGACTTAGTGGTAGTTCGATAGGACCACAATATAGCCGGGAGCTCGCTAGTCCATCTTCCTTTCAGTCCTTCCAACCTAGTTTTGAAAGTGTGCTTGATCACTTTGTTTACTACTTTGATATGACCATTAGATTGACAGTGGTTAAGTGTAGAGAAATGTTTCTTGATTTTGTACTTCTCGTAAAAAGTCCTGAAGTATTCGTTGTCAAACTGTCTTCCATTATTGGTAATACTTGAGTACGGAATTCCGAACTGACATATGAGACATTTCCAAATAAAATCAGTCGTCTTTTGCTCGGTAACCTTAGCTGGGGGTTCGGCCTCTGCCCACTTTGTAAAATAATTTACAGCCACAATAGCATGTTGCACTCCTCCTTTAGCCACAGTGAGTGAGCCAATCAAGTCAATTTCCCATTTAGAGAACGGCCAAGGACTTATTGCTGATGTCAGGTCGGTAGGTGGATTCTTGAGGAGAGGTGTATTTGGATGGCATTTATCGTAGGCCTGGGCATATTTGATGGCATTCTTCTTCAACGTAATCCAGTAATACCCTTGTCTGATCAATTTATACACCAGAGCCTGCCCCTTAGTATGGTTTCCACACACGCCTTGATAAATTTTTTCTAGTGCTCGTAGAGCTTCTTGGGGAGGGAAAGGGGTTAGACATTTCAACAAGAGCGCAGAAAAAGCGCTTTTTGTATAATGTCCCTTGTACTATAGTGAACCGAGCTGCTCTGATCCTTAGATTCTTCACTTTTAGCCCATTTGCTGAGAAAGCACCCCTTTCTGGATAGTAGACAATGAGAATCATCCGGTTATGTGGTAAGGACAACTGTGTCTGATCGACTGGTCAGTTCTGAAATGAAAAATAACTTAGTCGAGCTATGGGTACACACGTGAGAGTTCTCACTCCTTTACTAGTTGCCAACCTGGTCAAAGAATTAGCATGAGCATTTTCAGCTTGCAATACCTTTGTCAACTGCATCCGGGTAAAGTTTTTAAGTTCAATAAAGACCAACTTGTGATAGGATACCATTGTTTCTTCTTTAACCTCATAAAGGCCTTGTACCTGATTTACCAATAATCGGGAATCACTCGTTACATTTAGAAACTTTACCCCCATTGCTCGAGCCATGTCCAAGCCAACAAGTAATGCATCGTACTCAGCTTTGTTGTTCGTGGCCAAAAAATCAAATTGCAGAGCTTGGCAGTGATATTGCTAGACCAGGCTAATTAGTACAATTCCAGCTCCAGCATGACTTTCTATCAAGGAACCATCCACATACAACTTCTAAGGGAGGCTATATATGCTTTTTTCTCCAAACTAAGGGCATAAATTCTATCACAAAGTCAGCTAAGGCTTGTCCTTTAATGGCCAAGCGAGGTCAAAATTGCAAGTCGTACTATCCTAGTTCAACTGCCCACTTGATTAGTCTGCCCAATAGTTAAGGTCAATAGAACACTTGTTTTGGAGGGTAGCTCATCAAGATCCGAATGGGGTGTTCCAGGAAATAGGGTCAGAGATTGTTGGAAGAAATGAGTAAAGAGAAAGCTAGCTTTTCGATGCGTGAATATCTGGTTTCGGCGTCATGAAGAGCTTGGCTGACGTAGTAGATAAGATGTAACACTTCTTGCTCCAACCTTATCAAAACTGCACTCACTGTAATTGATGAGACTGCCAGGTATATTGGCAAGGTTTCTCCATAAATAGGTTTTGACAAAAGTTGGGGTGTGGCTAAATGTTCTTTTAACTCTCTGGAAGCCTTCTCAGACTCTGGAGTCCACTCAAACTTTTTGGCCTTTTTAATGACATTAGAAAAAGGCCTGCATTTATTAGTTGCTCTTGATATGAACCCATTGAGGGCTGCCAACCGACTGTTAGACTTTGCACTTCTTTTATTGCAGTTGGAGATTGCATTTGCAAAAGCGCTTGGATTTTGTCAGGGTTCACCTTGATTCCTCCTTGACTCACCATATATCGCAGGAATTTGCCAGAAATGACACCAACGAGCATTTCTTCGGGTTCAATTTCATTTTATAGGCCCGGAGTATGTTAAAGTTTGCTCTTAATGGTGGAGATGATCTGATGCACTCAGGATTTTTACTAGCATATCATCTACTTAGACCTCTATTGTTTTGCCAATCGAGTTATTAAACATTGTGTTGACCAACCATTGGTAAGTCGCATCAGTATTCTTTAATCCGAATGGTACCATTTTGTAGCAATATAGCCCCCTGTCTTTGAAGAAAGGGGTATGTTCCTTGTCCTCTCGGGCCATTGGGATTTGGTTATAGCTGGAGTATGCATCGATGAAGGTCATGAGCTCATGCCTAGTTGTCGTATCGACCATTTGATCTATGTGAGGCAGAGGAAAATTGTCCTTTAGGCAAGCTTTCTTTAATCAGTAAAATCGACGCACAACCTGCAGGTCCCATTGGCCTTGAGCACAATAACAAGATCGGCAGCCCATTCTGGATGCAGGGCTTCCCTAATGAACCCATTGCTCATTAGTCTCACCATCTCTCTATCTAAAGCTTCAGATCTTTTCTGTCCCAACCCCGTCTCTTCTACCTTACATGTTTGACACAATAATTGATATTAAGCCGATGGCATGATAAGGTCGGTCAATCCCCTCCATATCCAAGTGAGTCTAGGCAAACACATCTAAATTCGCTTTGAGGAAAAAAATTAGCTTCGTTCACATTGGTTTTGTACTGCAAGATAAGGTGTTGATATGTAAGGATCTAATTCCGAGGTCACGTTCCGTTGCTATACGTTGGTCCCCATATATGGAGATGGGTCTATAGGGTGTTGGAAATTTAAGGCAAATGTGATAGATTGAGACTGTGGCTTTCGTTTGTTAGAGGATAGGTCTACCAAGAATAGCATTGTAATTAGACTTAATGTTGACCACCATGAAGTTAGTTTCAAACTGCCTGATTCTTAGAAAAACTCCCATTTCCACGGTTAAGGGAATTTTCCCAATAAGGGTATGGAATTTCTAGTAAAACCTTGGATGCTAGAATCTGGGGTGAGCTGACTCGGGTGGAATCCCATTTTTATAAAAGCGTTGAAGTACATGATATTAGCAAAATTTTTAATATCTGCCAACATTTTATGGGCCTCATACCCATCGATGTTCATCATTATTACTAGGTGATCGTCATACGGCTGTAACACTCTCCTAGCATTTTCCTCTAAAAAGGAAAAATTGTCTTCTAAGAGATCGGTCATTTTGAGATGTCGCAGGCCTGATAACTATTTTTTGCCTACCTGACAAGTTGACGACGCCGTCTCTGAGAGCACAAGCTGTCCGCATTTGTATTTATCAAGATATGGATTTTCTCTCCTGCACCTCAGCTTCTGTTAGCTAAGGGAGCAGGTTTCAGTACTGTAGGTTGGTATTCTTTACCAATGCAATTGGGAGGAGCTACAAACCTTTGCAAGTAGCCTTTCTCAGTGAGTCGTTCAATCTTTCTTTTCAAGTCTCAACAGTCACTGGTTTCATGACCTACAGATCAGTGATAACGGTAGTACTTATTTTGGTTCAGCTGAGTAGGTTGAGTCCACATAGGCCTTGGTTCAGGTAGTAGGTTGTCTCAGGATATTTGCGTAAAAATTTCCTCTTGAGAGGCAGTCAAAGTGGTGAATGTTTCTCGCATGTTCTGCGGCTGCCTTCCTCGATCCCCATATCGGGCATCTCTTCTCTTCTCGAACTCCTTTGTTGGTCTCGTTGGTTTTGATGAGAGAACTTTATCCTTTCCGTTGCTAACTTCTAGAGCCGCCTTTGTATTGGCAGGCCTCCCTGTAGCTTCTTTAGTACTTATGTTGTGTTCAACTCACTTGAGGAATTCTTGGTAGCTTTTCAGTCTGACCTCATGTACCGACCACCAGAAATGGCTTTCACGTCGCAACTTGGATAAGACGGCTATGTGCAATGTGTCGTCAGTCACTTTTTCTGTTTCCAATAGTTGTTTATTAAAATGGTCTAAATATGACTTCAATGCCTCGCTGGACCCTTGTTTTACTGTCATTAACTTCTCTTTTGGTGTCGTCCTGGTTTTTCCCCCATGAACTTAGATAGAAATAATGACGACAGTTCATCCCAACTTTGGAAGGAGTTTTGTAAGAGTTCCCTCAGCCATTTAGCAGGAATATCTTCCAGGGTTGTTGGGAATGCTTGGCATATAGCAGTCTCCTCGGCGCCTTGGAGCTCCATCCATGACATGTATTTGTCGAGGCGTGAGCTCGGATCTATTTTACCAGTGAAGATGGCATAAGAGGCAGTTTAATTTTCGTTAGTGGATAATGGAGGATGGTTATACTGAAAGGAGACGGCCTTCGCTTAGAATAACCCCCTGAAATGAGTCAGTGTACTTTCTTTCCAGTTGAGTGAGTCAGCGCCTTATCTCAGACAATTCGGTTCTAGCTCGTTTGGAGAGAGCCATAGTCACTGGCCCTTGTCATAGTGACACGGAGGAATCCCTATTGTCAAAATATGCTACCTTCATTGGTACCAGTCGGGGATGTTTGGCCAGCGACCTAGAATTCAACGACCTCTAGTATTTGGAGTGCACACAATCGTTCTTGCCTCGTTACGGAGTTTTTTCCATCTTGGATGAGTATGGGCTTTCGCCTACATGACTCTGATGGGGTTTCAAAGCGTTCATTTCAGCTTTTCTCCCATTCTATTGTTTAGAATTTTGTTGCTCAAATTGCACTTCTTCCTGACCCTCAGGGGCATGTCCTAGGGCTCGGCATTGCTGGAGTATATCTAGTTGATGTGGCATGCATTGCATGGTCTGTAAGATCTCCTCGGCTATATATTGTGTTATTTGTTGTGGCGCTATTGGGTAAGAAACAGTGACAGGCTCGCTAGATGGAATTGGATTTTCATCCCTCATTGTTCTTGAGAGTGATTTAGCCGCAGCTGATAAATTCTTGCTCATTGTAGGCCTATGGCTGTTAACCAGCCCTTCTTCTAGCGCTAAATTGTTGACAACAAGTTACGCTGGAATTAACTTGACATCAACTTTCCTTTTCTTACAGGTCATGCTAAGATTCCTCTCTTTAAATCTTTTCTTTTCTACAGATAGCGTTCAATTCTAGAGAAGAAACCCTCCAAAGAGAACCCAGCCAAAATCCTCTTTTATTATCTCCAATTGGGGTATATATATATATATAGGACAGTTTCTAAGTGGAGCACTTCTACTTCGGGGCATGCTCACCACGTGTCAACCCCAGGTGGCTAGCAATGTCCATGTGGCTTCTTTGTCTATCCACGTGTATGCCTTAGATCATGAAGAGCCACTGAAGTTGTCTACTTCGTAATTTCTTTAGGTCGGTCTTCTCAGCTAACTGATCTCACAGGTCGGTTACATTGCCAACACATTTCATTTTCAAAATTTGGATTTTTGAAGTGATTACAGATAGGCCAATCACATGCAGCGGAAAGGAATAACGAATAATCAGATTCGGTTGAGTAATGAATTCATGCGATGATATGAGGTTGGAAATTTTCATCTCTCCAAGTAAATAAATAACTAAATAAATAAATCTTTTTATGCCTTGTTTGGCATCGAAACATATCAAGGACAGTTTCATCTCCACGAATAATATTCTCTCCATTTAAAAAAAAAAAAAAGAATTGTATTAGAAAGCTACATTTTTATAATTTGTGTTCTTAATTTCCACATGTTTATAACACGTGTTCATTTTTTTTTAAATCTATATTTATAATCTTAAACCTGTTGAGCCTTTTAGGAGAAGTTTTGTATTTTCCCGCCTAAATAAGTTCCCCTCTTGGTCTTTTTCTTTTTTCTTAATAAATATTTTTTGCTATTTCTTGGCGTTAGTTAATAGATGCATAGAAATTTGTTTATACATAATACATTTACACTCCTCTTCTTTCTCTTCCAAATTTTTTATTATTTCCACAAATACTATTTTCTATAGAAGTGCATTTATTATGTAATATAATAAATTATTGTGAATGTTGTCAATATTATCTCTATTTTATTTTGGAATTTTATAATGCTTTACTAAAATTTAATACCAAAAAAAAAAGCCAAAAAAAGGTTGAATTTTCTTCCCAAATTTTCGTACAATCTATTCGAAACAAAAAGAATAATTATTATTGACATATGTTACCTAAAAACTAAGTATATAGGTGAAAGTAGCTTGAATTATGGGTACCAGCCAGTTGAGTACCACCGGCGAGAATAGTAAATCGGCCGGCTACAACTCAAAGAAATTCTTTTTGCTATTATATTGAAACAAAGTCCTCTTTCCTAAGAAATCCCTATTCCTTTTCTCCGTTCCATAATTTTCAGCCTTAATTAATTTAGATCATCTCAAGCAAGAGAAAGGAGAGTGAATAATTTAATTTAATTTAACTTAACTGTGGAAAATTATTCACTGAAAATTTACTAGAATGTGGCTCTTTTTGTGTCTCGGTTGATAGGTTCTGATATTGTAAGTCACCGTTGGACATAAGATTATTGGAAATATTCAGTTATGTACTATACTATTGAGTATAAATGTCATCAAAATATTTGTAGAACTTAGCTTGCTTTGGAAGGGTAAAAACTTCCTATAAAGTCAGAAATTTTATAGTCGTATGGAAATTTTTTATTTATTGATAATTTATATGGATGTTATGAGTATTAACCATGGGACTTTAGTTGTTCTTTTACCTTGATGAGGTGCATTAACTTGAGGTGCATTACTTTTGTAGGAACACGTAACCTTTAGTAATTTTAAGGCATGGTGCTAAAAGGAACAAACGACAGTTTCTAAGTTGTTAGTTGAAGAATATGTTTATCCAATTTGGTTTTTGAATTTTGTAATTTGGAATTATTTGAGAAAATCTTAATATAGGATGAAAATATATCAAATTGCTTGAGTTCCTATCCAATTAGTTGCCCTTCTCTTTTTGTTTTTGTTTTTATTTCTTGGTTCATAAATTTTATAATGGGCGTTTTTTCCCGATTGGCAATGTTTATGGCAATGAGGAATTACATTTGTTTTCTGACATGTATTTGTAATGTAGAACTTGCTTTGCAAAAGGAGGCTAAAGAGAACAAATAACACCTTTTTTATTCTTCTTATGTTCCTTCTTTCTTTCACTTTTTTACTTGATTGTTTGTTGATTTTATTTTAAACATTCAGTGTTCCAAAGTTCAAGCCATTGTAGAGTCTAAATATGTAATTCAACACTTTGTTGTTGCTTTAAATATGCACACAAGAAAACTATAAGTGTGGTTAAGAAGAATGGATGCCTTTTTTGCATGGTTGTTTAAAGTTCATGCTATTTTACGCACTAATTTGTAGTAGTTTACCATTGTGTATTGGTAGAGAGCTTTTGATGGATTTTTTTTTTGGGTATTTATTAATGTATTGGATAAGATTTGAGAGTAGGCTTATCAAACAATATATAGTAATATTGATGGGGCTATGCACGAGTGTATTTATCTGGCCATTAAAATTAGGCCGGGGCAAAAACTCCTAGCCTGAATGGGTTAACCGAACCTGATTAGGTAGTGAATAAAAATTTTTGGGTTCGGGTAACTAAACGGGTTTGGACGGGCTACGAGTTTGAGTTAAAACCCAAAAAACCTGAAAAAACCCGAAGATTTTTTTTTACTCCTAAAATTTTTAAATTCAAATTTCTAATTAATTCTATCCCAATCCACAAAACCGTCTCTTTTATTTTACAATCACATATTTATTACACTCGTCTCATTCACACATAAAAAATAAAACTCTAAATCTGCGTAAGAAATGTGAATTTTCTTTTTTCTATGAAAATTTTACTAGTTTCTATATATATGCCATGTGATTTGCGCAAAGACAAATTGTTTTTAATGAATTACTTAATAATTTTGTAAGTTTATAGTAAAACTATAAAAATAGAATGTAAATAAAGCCAACTAATCAAACGCTAGTGTCTAATTATTAACTTGATTACATTAATATCTAACCACTATTGTTTTCATTTAAACGTATTATATACACCTTAATTTTTTTTTTTTTTTTGTTCTTACCTATTTAAGTGTTTCTTTTTTCTTTTTATGCGTTCATAAAATATGCAGTACTAGATACCCGAAAAACCCAAATAAAACCCAAAGTATTATCCAAACCTGAACTGAGACCAAACGCGAACAAGCTTGTCATTTTCAAGACCGAAGCTAAACCCGAACCTAAATATTTGGTCTGGGTTTGGTCAATCCAATACCCGAACCCGAAACCTGAACGCCCAGACCTAATTAACATAAAGATCGCAGATGTGTAACAAAATACTATGTAACGTTACCATTGATAGTTAATTAGCAGCTCACGTCTAGGCCATCGATGCTAGGCCATCGATGCGATGACTTTGAGTTAGCAATAAATAGTGCCTATTATGAACTTGACTGTCCAATATAATAAATTCATCATTCGACTTGATCAAATAATTGTTTAATGATAATAGCGTTGAAGTTAAACTTGACGATTGAAATTTCAGTTATATTACTTAGAAATATTAATTATTTTGTTATATTGTGCATAAAATTATTTAATTATTACGAGACTTAGAAACATGTTTGACAGCTAATTTCTTTTTTTTTTTCCTTTTTCCAAAGTTTATTGCAAGTCATGAAGTTTTTCATCGTAAGGATGTTGGAAAAGGGGAAAAAATAGTTTTCAATTATTGACATTTGTATTATCTAGAGTTAAAAATGACAATAGTTTTTGAGAGTTTATATCACTATTGCTACTGGGTGTTCAATATTTAACATTTATAAGAATTTGATGCTATAAAATATTATTTCACTATAAAAGTTGTTTAAGAGATAAATTTAGACTTTTCCATATAGCCTTATGCTTTTTTGCTTTCTCATGGAGAAATGTTATTGTACTAAAAGTAAAATAAAGTGAAATCGAAAAGAAATTAGATAGTAAAATGTTTTCACTTCCAATGAATTTGTGAACTATTTGGAGGGAAGACAATGGTTTTCTGTGGATACTTTTGAGAGATTGTACCAATTGTTCCAAAAGGCACAAGGCAAGATATTGTTCATGTAGCTATTAAATCATCTTATTTATTCCCTTCCCGTAATGATCTACTACCGTTTTTATCTTTTATGATAATGTTTTTAATTCCGTTCCATTAGTTATTTTATTTCTTCATCATTAGATTATAACTTCAAAAAAAACATTGCTTCTCGTGCATTGCACGAGTGGAATAACTAGTTATTACAAAGGGACTGGAGGAGTGAATGGGGTATACGGGACATCAACCCCAATAAAAGGTTGACAGTTTACCCCCTAGGCTAACCCTTGATTCCTTATAATATTTGTTCTTAATTTACCAATATTTATTTAGTAGAATTTAAAATTAACATTTAAATAGGGGTTCATTGTTTTAAGACTTATGTGGTTTAGTGACATCTAGTCCGCTTTCAAATTATTGATTAAAGGTTCGATACAAATTCCCTACAATCCATTTATAATATTTAAAACAATTAAGTTTCAAAATAAGAAGAAAAAATGGTAGATTAGTAAAGTACGACTCTTTTTTCTATACAAAAAGACTCGTTGGGTGGGAGCACATGGGATTCAAACTCGAAAATTTCTTGTAATTGTTTCATAAGCTAAATTTGAGGACTTCACAGCCAAATCTTCCACCTTTAAGACTAATATACAAAAGAACACAACATTTAGGGGGTAAATGCACCAATAATCCAAACAAATAACAAAGCATGACTTGCCATAATAAAATAATAATGGTGGGTAATGGTGCATGTTCAAGGCAGCAATGGTATCTATTAGACATCATGTATGGTATTTAATAGATTATTTGGTACGCTCTCATTTGACACATTGGTCAACGTGTCCAGTAGAAGCCGGTCACATAATCTATCAGACACCTTGACCAATGTGTCCAATAAGAGCTTGTCACATAATCTATCGGAAGCCATAGAAAAATCGTGCTCAAGACATGTATAGATTATTTCTTGTGCGCGTGCGTATCTAACCTAACAAATTTTATTTTTAACTTCACATAACTGAAATTTTTTTGGCATCTAGTAGTGTAAATAAGGCGTATATCACTTCGAGAATCCAAATTTTGGAAAGGAAAATTATTATTCTTAGTATCCTTTATGCGGAGAACTTTAAAAAGGTGTATAGACTCGAGCCCACAAACTCGTTTTAGTAATGACTATTTAAAGATATTATTTTAGTTGATGAATTCATATGCATGAATCATGATTTGATTTCTTCATTTTAGTCAACGGTAGATCAGTTTATTAATTTAAGCTTTTTTTTGGGATTGGATCAAACAGCATTAGCAAGCGATTTCCAACTTTTATATTCAATGCAACTGGGGTATACATCTCAACATATCAAATCAAATCAAATTTTATATTTTTTATTTGATAACTTTGACCGAGACAAATAAATCAAATCGTGTTCGCCACTTGATCAATTACAATATTTTTCAATGTCGGTAATATGAAATTTGACAGCTTCAACGGCTTGATACCTTTGACCGAACAATAAAAATCTTATATTACTCTAATCAAATTTGATTTTCGCATGAAATAAACTAGTAAAATACCGAATGCGTGCCTTGAGTATACACCATTACCTACCATTATTTTACGGTAAGTTATCATACTATGTTGTTGGTCCATTATTAATTTGTCACCGACATTATTAATTTGTCATTATTTGCTCTTTAGACAACCACTGGCCAATATTTTCTCCTTAACTATCAGAAATACATACATCATCTTAGAGAAAGCTGTCTTTATATTCTATTAATAACAATTAGTATTATTATTATTCTATTTTAATGAAGAGTAGACCTGTATTTATTATTCTGATTTACACGTGATCATTAAATTTATTACTACGTGTAAGCAATTAAGTAAGGTCGTCGATAAGGAAAAAAATATGTATATTACAAGCATGCCTAGAGCATGCACCACTACCTACCATTATTTTATGAGAAAAAAGGAAGGTTGTTACTCATAGGGCAGAATGAAAATTCCACTACGTACTTGAAATATGTGACCATTTCTGATCAATTATATGCCTTAAAATGAATGAATAGATTTAATGACACGGTACTTAAACGTTGCACGAAAAATAATTTCCATGTAACTTAGAATTTCAAAATTTCTACGTTGACTTTGTCACGGTAGGTGATCGTGTGCGTTAAATGATATGTTTTAAATGGATGAATAGATTAAATCACATGATATTTTTTGTACTCGCATCGTCAACTCCATATAATAGACTCTGTTTAGTCTAGAATTCCCAAATCTCCCAGTTGGCCTTGACATGGTAGTAGAGATCATTATCTACTCGTGGTAGGTGACTCTTTCTTTTAATTGATATGATTTAAATGGATGAATAAATCAAAGCAAATGATGCTTATATGATGTATTTCAATATTTTTGGTTCTGTAATATACTCTGTTTGGCTCAGTGTTTCAATAATTTTAGGCTGGCCTTAGACATGGTAACTAACGTAATTAATACTTATCTGCCTAGAGCATCTCCAATGCACAGTCATAGTCATAGAATAAATTGACAATCGGTAAAAAAATATTTATTTAGCACATTAAATGCTTGATGTTGTCATGGAAAATGTCATGAGATGACATTATTATATGTCTATAACAATGTCAAACATTAATTTATTCAATTAAAAAATTTCTGTCTTTTTTTTTAAAAATCCTTAATAATAACTTGACTAATATACAATGTTAGTATTATTGCATTAAAGGATTTTTTGAATGTAATTGTCAATATTCTTTGACACATATACACCTAAGACATTCTACCTTGACTTTACATTAAAGATGCTCTTATGGTAGGTGAAGGTGACCATCCCTGTTAAACGATATGATTTAAATGGATGAATAAATTAAATCAAATGATGCTTATATATGGTGTATGTTCAACTGTTTACAATAGACTCCACTTAGCGTAAGGTTTCCAACATTTCTAGGCTGGCCATAGCGGGGTAACTAATAAAACTAATACTTATCTATTCATGGTAGGTCACTGCTCCTATTAAATGATGTGATGATTTAGTTGGACGAATATGTTTAATCAAATGGTCACTGCTCCTATTAAATGATGTGATGATTTAATTGGACGAATATATTTAATCAAATGGTGCTTATATGTGGTAACTTTTGTACAAGAAAGAAAGAAAGGCTATAAATTGTCAAAAAAAAAAATTGGTGCTTATATGTTGTATGTTCACCTAGACTACATTTGGCCCAGGGTTAAAAAATTTATAGGCTGGTTGCACATAATAATAGTAGGAATGATAATGAGGCGGGTATGCCTTCCCCCGTTCCCACCCCGTTAAAAAATCTACCACCCCGTACCCGTTCTGTACCCGATTGAATCGGGTACGAGGCGGGTACGGGGCAAGGAGATTCGGGACAGGTTCAAAAAAATACTCGTTACCCGCCCTTTTAAGAAATAACTAAAAAAATATTAAAAAATGGAATTAAAACTATATGAAAAGTTATTATAAGTATCGTGTTAGTTTCATCTTTGGCATCTGGATTCGAAACTTCACAGAGAACAAAATATTTTTTTCAAAAAAAAAAAAGAGAGGCGGGGCGGGGCGGGGCGGGCGGCCAAAACCTGTCCCTGTCCCGATAAGATTTCGGGGCGACCGATACTTAACTACCCGCCCCCGTTCGGGGCGGGTACTTTCGGATATCGAGTAATACCAGTCTCATTGTCATTTCTAAATAATAGGCACCAAGGGTATGTTTGATTGCCATAATTTTCGATGAACAATGTTAGTTTTCAACTTAAATTTTCACTTTGTGTTGTTTGATTGGCTTTTTTCTATGAAAAATATTTTCCCACTTTTTGTTACGTAACTATAATTTCCAGGGAAAAGGAAAATATTTTTCTTGGGGGACCTAGATAATTCGTTTTCTAGGGAATTATAATTTCGTATTTTTTTAAATATTATATTATTTTTTAACTTAATTATAAAATATAAAAAAGTATAATTTTTATAAAAAATTAAAAAATTCATGGAAAAAAGTATAATTTATATATATAACATGATAATTTTTATAAAAAATAATGACTATCAAATAATAAAATTTGGTAAAAAATATTTTTCCATGAAAAATAATATATATCAAACACCGAAAGATGAAAAGCAAGAACTATTTCTAAGTGAAAAATTAAGTCAATCAAACATGTATAAATGACATTTCCCATTACCTAGAATTCATTTTGTTTCCATGCATTTTTTATGCTTCTAATCAAACAATACCTAATAGTTAACTACTCATGACAGGCGATGAAAAGATTAAACCAAATGATGTTATACGTTGTATGCTCGGCTCCTTATAATAGACTCAGCTAAGCCTACGATTCCAAAATTTCTAGACTGGCTTGACATGGTAGTAGACATGAATGCCTGAGATCGGAAGAGCACACCAGTTAAATGATATGTTTCAAGTGGATTTATAAATCAAATGACGCTTATAGGTTGGATGTTCAACTCCTTATGATATACGTCATTTGACATGGTAGTTGACATTACTCTTTACCTACTCAGGGTAGGTGATTATTCCTGTTAAATGATAAGACTAATTGGAATTAGATCAAATGATGCTTGTGCGTTGACCTCCCTAGTTCTAATACACTCCATTTGGCATCGCGTTCAAAAATTTCTACATTGGTCTTGACATGTTAGTAGACATTAATACTTATTTGCTCGCGGTAGGTGATTATTTTTGTTAAATGTATGTTTTAAATGGATAGATATATAGATATGATACTTTATTTTGGTAGTTATAAATGAATACCTTTTCAAGTTTTCAAATCAAATTACCCCCTCAAAAAACAAATGTAATTAGTTAATGTCACCTAAAGAAGGTGATGATAATAAATAGCACCAGTCAAAATGAAAGTCTTGGCCAATGCATAAATTCAAACGCTAGAGAAACTAGTGCCACTTCACAACTAACTTGAGTTGTTCCATTCCGGGTTGGATGTGAACCCTATAGGATAATTCTATTTGAACGAAAAAATAGACAAAAAGTGTGACAAATTTTTGTTAACTTTTTCATTTACCTTTTGTTGAAAGCGCACAGCTCGAACCCAAAAAGTTTGCAAACTAATTTGCGTGTTACTAATTGGAGATGCTCTTAGCTCAGTAATAATAGTGCCGAGTAAATGTTTTGCCTAGTAATTGGCAGCTATTTATAAATAGGTTGGTTTATAATAAGTTTAGAATTTAAATTTTGTATAAGTGTGGTAAGCTAATGATGTCACATGGAGTTATGATAAAATAATATAAGAATCAAGTATATAACTTGACGGTGTGCTGTTATTGTTCAAAATCTTGAAATTTAAATCCATTTATAAATGGAATATGAGTCAACCATAGACTCCCATCCCACAAAGATACAAGTGATGAAGTTAAATGAATGAATAAAGGACCTACCTAATTCAACTTATATCATTTAATGCCACTTTTATGGGCGGAGCCTATTAAAGACCAGTGTGGTCCATGGACCGCGCTATCTCCTGCCTCCATTTATTTAATTTTTGGGTTGATCGCGTTGGTTACCCAAGCCCCGAAAAAGTTTTTAATTGCATTTTGGCTGCGGAGCCCATTAAGGACCAGTGTGGTCCGAACTCATGCAACGGTCCATTTAATTTTTGGGCTGATTGCACTGGTTACCCAAACCTGGAAAAAGTTTAACTGCATTTGATTGAAAATCAACATCTAGCCGTCCAATAATCTTCCCAATTGCATTGCCAATTTCTTTTTTTATACATACTCAGCCGAGTAATGTTATATTTTGAATTCAATATGGGATTTCATCTGTTTTAAATTATTTATATCTTCTATTTTTATTTTATAAAGAACACTCTTAGCCACCGTTTGCTATCAACCTACTGTGGGACACAATTCAATTTTCTTTGTAAATTGCATTTCTAACTTCCACTTTTATAGCAAGCAACATTTTTCTATTTTTTTATGCAATCTAAAGTGGGAATTGATCCCTCCTAATATGCCCATGTTATTATATATTTGTTTTAAAAGAGCACTCATATTAAATTTGTGTTTATTAATTATTACATAGATATCTTTTCATTATACCACATGTAAAATTTCAAACCGCACCTCTTTAAAAAATATATATCCGGCCCCACTGAGAAAAAATCCAGGCTCCGCCTCTAGCCACCTTGCTAAGGTGCTAAGCACCAGTTGTGTTAAAAAAGTATTACTCCTTAATTAATTAGTATTGTTGAAATTGTACAACTTAAGGATGTATTTCCTAAGATACCATTTGGTTTATTTAATATTTCACTTTGAAATTTTTTCATTACTATTTACCATGCACAATAAATAAATAGTGATATTTTAGAAAATTAAAAAAATTAAATAAAGAAAATAGAATATAATTTGAGACAGATAAAAGAGAAATAAAGGAATATCTTATCGGCCGGATTGAGTACTATTTAATGGGATGGGAAGTCGAACTGGATAGTTTTATGTTGCTTGTTTCTTCCCATGAACTCATCACTTATTGATGACATCAACTTATCATTTTTATTAATTATTTTGAACTTCAAACATGGATTATATACTTTCTTCAGCAACCATTTATAAAAAAATGGATTTATAAATGATTTAAAAATTCAAATTTATATAAATATCGTTATCTAATTATGTTATGTAGAGTTAATAATTAAAATGATATGAATATTTACATCACATCAAATATATGCTTTTGATAATATACTGCCATGTGCCGAAATTTATTAAAAGATCATCACTATTATCATTCTATACTTCACAATAATTTATTAAAAGATCCACGTGTCTGCTTATTAAAAGTGATTAATATAGGTGATTAAAAGATCCGCGTGTTTGCTTATTAAAAGTGATTAATATAAGTGATTAAAAGATCCGCGTGTTTGCTTATTAAAGAGACACGAAAATACCGTTTGTCAACTGATGGTAGGTCGTCTTTCCTGTTAAACGATATGTTTTAAATGGATGAATAGATCAAATCACATTATGCTTATAGATGACACTCAGATTCATACCTAAACCGTATTCTCACAAGTCATAATGTTTTTTTTTTTTTTTGGGAAGGCAATTAACTTTCATTAATAACTGAGTCATTCAATACATCAATAACAAATTAATTATAAAGCCACTCAGGTGCCGAATTCATAGAGCACAGGTTGGGGAATATTCTAGCCTTCATTACTAATTCATGTGCATCTATATTTACTTGTCTAGGGACAAACGTAACAGTGTAATTCACAAGTCTTTGAAGGAATCGTCTAATGTCTTCTATAAGAAATCCTTATCTTCATACTTGTAAATAGCATCTAAGACAACCTTAGCATCTAACTCAATTGTCTTTGCATGCAATCACAAAGAAAGAAACCAAAAAATAGCTTCTCGAGCTCCTATTGCCTCTGCTTCTTTAACTGGATATATGCCCTCAAAAACCTGTGTACGACAGCTGAGAAATCCTCCATTCTCATCTCTCAGCATCATGCCAATCCCTATTCACTTATCCGCATCGAATAATGCAGCATCAACGTTACATTTTACCATTCCATTACATGGTTTTTGCCCACAAAAAGTCCCAAGCTTATGATAAAAATATTTATGTTATTATCACCTAATAACATAAATATTTTTTTTCATCAAATAAAATTATATCACATTTATAATGTCACTTATTCATGTTCTATTTTCATGTCTCCCTATAATTTTTGTCTAATAAATCCTTGTGCGATTCAACAATTCTGGGTTCTTTTTTGCAATCCAATATTTCTACTATTTAATATATATTAAATTCTTGGATCTTAAATTAATGGTCGAGATTTCCTTGCCCAAACCATTTGATTTTTAGCTTCAACTAGTATTATCATCTGTGCAGTGTACATGATAACATTAATAAAAAATTTCAATGATAACATGCATAAATTGAAGTAGTTAGTGTCAATCAACCATACATTAAAAATAAGAGTAAAAGATATTCGATAGTTGGCCCTTTAAACCATATATTTTCAACAGTACTATATTAATTGACAGTAGATGGAAAATACCTTTAAAAAACACTTGAAATAGTGACTCAAACGAACTTTGTTTAACTTGATTTCTACAAAGTCATACCGGGCTCCGTGTGTAAAGCCCGATTGCCAATAGAACTATGAAACCCGACTACCAATGGTAGGCTGGGCAAAATAGGGGTGTAAACGGTTTAGTTTGGGTGGTTTTTGATCAAACTTCAGACCAAACCATTTAAAGTGACTTAAAATTTTCCGAAACCAATCCAAACTAT
The DNA here is from genome assembly GCA_963692815.1 of Nyctanthes arbor-tristis. Taxonomy (NCBI): domain Eukaryota; kingdom Viridiplantae; phylum Streptophyta; class Magnoliopsida; order Lamiales; family Oleaceae; genus Nyctanthes; species Nyctanthes arbor-tristis. Next base: position 47,771 of record CAVNYN010269325.1, read on the forward strand.
TTGGTTTCCTAAACCAAACCAAACCAAACCATATTTTTGCAGTTTGGTGTGATTTCAAACCACAGAAAAAATTAGTACGCTCCAAATGAGTTAAGAAATGACTATACGTTTAAGATTTTTTAACTAGAGTATAAATATTAATTGTAATAATATTATGTGGCATTGTACAACAAGACAAAATATGAATTGTCAAAAAGTATATCTTATATCATTTCACTTTTAATCGTAAATGTAAAAGCGATGTTGGTAAGTAATTTGTAAATGTGACATATACATTTACAACAAGAAAGGAAAAAGATTATACTATTACAAGAAAATAGGATGGTATAATTAAAAAATAAAAGTTGTGAATAAACCAATTAAATCATTCTTTCGTTGTACTTCTAATGAACATCATAGTTCAACTAGCTACGTACAAATCGATGGAACATTAAATTGATGAGGGTAACATGAATGTGAGAAGTTTTAAGTTTGTAACTTTGTGGGAGGGTAACGAATAGGGGAATTGTGATTGGTTGGTTCAATGGGGGAAATGAAATGTATTTTATATTTAACTAGATTTATTAGAAGTTGAATAGGTGATCATAAACTACAAAGCAAAGACAAGTTGTGTTAATCTATTTTTTTCTCCTTTTAAATATGGCGGGTAGGCAGTTTGAAAAGGTTTGGGAAAATTAAAACCTAAACCAAACCATTTCAAAGTGGTTCGGTTTGGATTAAAACCAAATCGTTGACGGGTCCATGTATACCCAAACCAACGGTTTTGAAATTGCGGTTTCGGTTTAGTTCCACGGTTTTGCGGGTTAGAGTTATAGCCCTAGGGCAAAATAACCACAATCAACTAAACTAAACCAAAACAGAGCGGTTTGTTCTGGTTTGGTTCTGTTTTTCTAAGTTTTCAAATGGTTATAGTTATTACAATGAATAACCTTTTAGTTGTGGTTTTTACTCTAAAACCAATAATCAAACTATAACCAATTTAAATGATTTGATTTCGAATTTATTAACTTAATTATTGATTTAAATTCCTAAAGTTAAAAAAATAAAGTTACCAAAAAATCTAAATTTCCATTAGAATCTTGCAACTTAAACCCTAAAGTATAGTTGCTGCTCCTATAAGGTACATACTTTTTTATTTTTACATTTGATTGATAACCTCATTGAACTATATTTTATAACATTCTATATAACTATAACCAAATAAACCAAACAAACCGATCGGTTTGGTTTCGGTTTGGTTTGGTTTTCTTAAAACCATGACCAAATCAAACCACTCCCGGGCCTAACTGATAGCTTTATTGGCAATCGTACTTCATACACAGAGCATGATTTGATAGAAAAAGTGCTTTGTTTAATAATAATATGTCACATTCAAAGAAATTGTCTACCCTTTCAAGGGAAAAAAAATTCACTTAAGAACTTAAAACATTCAAACATTTTTTTTTTTTTTTGATAAATCCATGATGCCGGCAGAATATATAGTATTATCTAAAAATATGCAATTCTTTTTTAGATGCAGAAAAAGAAAGACAAACTGACATATATCTATGTCTTTAACCAGAACTTGAAATATATAGGAATCATGCAAAAATTATATGAATAGTAACATGAATAATCATTTAGTAATTGAGTATTTGTACTTGTTTATATATTTCCCAAGTGTTGATATCTTTTCAAAAAGTGAAGTCAGACACAAAATGATTTGTAAATTCCTTTATTTGGCATGACATAGAAAACAATATCTTTCCAATAGACAAAGCCAAATTTTCAAATTTGTAGCAATGGTAGCCATATTTCCAAATTTGCAACAATGTAAGAATACTAAAAGATTAAGAAAACGTCTAAAAATTATTCTCTAATGGCAGATCATCCATTCGTTCCAATCCACCAGCCAGTCACGGTAGTAACAAACACGATAGAATAACGTTCACCTTGCATATGGAGAACATATATATGTAATAGGAAAGATTCAATTTTCTCTTTCAAAAGGCCAAATTTGATAACAATACCAGAGAAGTATTTTTCTTTTTGAAAATACAAAATTTGGCATGATTGTCATACCACCGTATTCGTTTTTCACTATACAATAATCTAAATGATCTACTCGTCCAAATGAAGATTCCAAATGATAGTAAAACTTGAAATTGCTTAAACTTTAAATTCATAAATTGTCTTTATCCTTTCATATATCCTAACATTGATGAAAATGGAGACTGGAAGCAGGTTGCGATTGAGAGGATTCGGTAGTAGAGAGAGTTGCGTAAGGAAAAACTTCACAAGAATAAAAAAAAATTTGAAAAAAAATTTAGGATTCAATAATTAGATTGAATCAGATTGGGATTAAAATATTTAATCAAAAATTTCATTAGTACATTTATCAATTTTAAGAAGATTTCATTAGTCTTTTTAAGTTGGTACATTTAATCATTTATCAATTCTAAGTTAATTAATTAGTACACATTTATCATTTTGTTAAGTCCTAAAAATGTATCCTCTACCCAATTGGTAAGCGACATGATCACAATTTTTTTTAAGTACAATTACAATTCGTATCATGGTACTATATATAAGTACATATAGATATATATCCTTCTGAAACACAGTGCACAGAAATCAACAATACAAATCCCTATATAGCATGCTACAAGTAATCAAACTCCTATATATAAGAGACAAACTCTTATATATAGGAGACTACAAACTACATATAAAATATAGACAAACAACCTTTAGAATTCTCTTTTGAGGAGATTGAATTGAATTTGGTACTCATGGTACTTCTTATAAATGGGTTTCTTTCCTTGCAACACCTGAATTTTCCTTACATTTCACAAATTGCTCACATTCTTTCCGTAGACGGTGGGAGTTTAGTATGAGTGAAAATAAATCTTGATAAGCCGCTATGTTGTGCTTATGACTTGAGATGAGGCCTGGTAGATAAAATAGGGGCGTTCGACTAGAGTTTTAGATTAATGATGATTTTACGCATTTTTATTTCGATAATTTATTGGACAAAACTGTCTCATCTAAAACTGAAAATGCAATCTTGAATCTAACAACGTCTAGCATCCTTGATATAAAATTAGTGCACTATTTTTGCCAAATCGGCCCGCCGATGTTTGTGCTGTCGACCCAATGGCCTGACGCATTTTAGAAATCCGAATCTTAAAAAGGTACGGTCCATTTGTAAACCAATTAGTTTATACCATTAAAAAAATGTTTAAGAATTACGCTATTAGATCTATATATATATATACACGTTAATAAAAATTACGACAAGAGGGAATTCAAAATACATTACAATTGAAGGGGGGTTTAAAGTAATTTCAGAGGTAGTATGGTACTTTGAACCCCTATCATCATATGTTTTGTGCACACGTTTTTTTCAAATAAATTTATTCTTTGTTTAATGTTTAAAATGCAACTTGTCAAAAAAAGTTAGACAAAAACTTAAGCAAAAATACACATGACCTATGTGATTTTCATTGATTTAAAATTGATATAATATGTTTAAAATAAGATGCAAGTACATGTATTGTTTGTAAACTATTAGAGCATCTCCAGTGAATGGTGATAGTCGTGAAGTGATTTGATGGATGGCAAAAAATGTGTTTATTTGACATATAAAATGTTGGATACTATCATGAAAAATGTCACCATGTTAATTTCTCCAATCACTAGACTTCTCTCTCTATTTCTTTTCAAGATACCTAATAATAATTTATCAAATATATAAAGTATACATCATTACAATTGAGTTTTCTCAAAAAAAATTATTACAATTGAGAGTTCATCAAATATAATGTCAATATTATTTGACAAATATACACGGTCAATATTGTTCTTAGTAAACTCTTTCCTTTTTCTTTTTTTCTTTCTAATTACACAGAGCACGCTAACATTGCTTCTCGTACATTGCACGAGTGGAATAACTAGTTATTACAAAGGGAGTGGAGGAGTGAATGGGGTGTACGGGATATCAACCCCAATAAAAGGTTGACAGTTTACCCATTAGGCTAACCCTTGATTCCTTATAATATTTGTTCTTAATTTACCAATATTTATTTAGTAGAATTTAAAATTAACATTTAAATAGGGGTTCATTGTTTTAATACTTATGTGGTTTAGTGACATATAGTCACCTTTCAAATTACTGATTAAAGATTCGATACAAATTCCCTACAATCCATTTATAATATTTAAAACAATTAAGTTTCAGAATAAGAAGAAAAAATGGTAGATTAGTAAAGTACGACTCTTTTTTCTATACAAAAAGACTCGTTGGGTGGGGGCACACGGGATTCAAACTCGAAAATTTCTTGTAAGGGTTTCATAAGATAAATTTGAGGACTTCACAGCCAAATTTTCCACCTTTGAGACTAACATACAAAAGAACACAACATTTAGGGGCTAAATGCACCTATAATCCAAACAAATAACAAAGTATGACTTGCCATGATAAAATAATAATGGTGGGTAATGGTGCATGCTCAAGGCAGCAATGGTATCTATTAAACACCATACATGGTGTCGATAGATGATTTGGTATACTCTCATTGGACACATTGGTCAACGTGTCTAGTAGAAGCCTGTCATATAATCTATCAGACACCATGACCAATGTGTTCAATAGGAGCTTGTCACATAATCTATAGGAAGCCATAGAAAAATCATGCTCGAGACATGTATAGATTATTTCTTGTGCGCATGCGTATCTAACCTAACAAATTTTATTTTTAACTTCACATAACTGAAAATTTTTTTGGCATCTAGTAGTGTAAATAAGGCGTATATCACTGCGAAAATCCAAATTTTGGAAAGGAAAATTATTATTCTTAGTACTCTTTATGCGGAGAACTTTGATAATATGTATAGACTCGAGCTCACGATCTCGTTTTAGTGATGACTATTTAAAGATATTATTTTAGTTGATGAATTCATATGCATGAATCATGATTTGATTTCTTCATTTTAGTCAACGGTAGATCAGTTTATTAATCTAAGCTTTCCTTTGGGATTGGATCAAAGAGAATTAGCAAGCGATTTCCAACTTTTATATTCAATGCAACTGGGCTATACATCTCAACATATCAAATCAAATCAAATTTTATATTTTTTATTTGATAACTTTGACCGAGACAAATAAATCAAATCGTGTTCGCCACTTGATCAATTAAAATATTTTTCAATGTCGGTAATATAAAATTTGACAGTTTCAACGGTTTGATACCTTTGACGGAACAATAAAAATATTATATTACTAAATTTGATTTTCGCATGAAATAAACTAGTAAAATACCGAATGCGTGCCTTGAATATGCACCATTACCTCCCATTATTTTACGGTAAGTTATCATACTATGTTGGTGGTCCATTATTAATTTGTCATTATTTGCTCTTTGGACAACCACTGGCCATTAGTTTCTCCTTAACTATCGGAAATACGTGCATCCTCTTAGAGAAAGCTGTCTTTATATTCTATAAATAACAATTAGTATTATTATTATTATTCTATTTTAATGAAGAGTAGACCTGTATTTATTATTCTGATTTACACGTGATCATTAAATTTATCATTACGTGTAAGCAATTAAGTAAGGTCGTCGATAAGGGAAAAAATATGTATATTACATGCATGCCTAGAGCATGCACCACTACCCACCATTATTTTATGACAAAAAAGGAAGGTTATTACTCATAGGGCAGAATGAAAATTCCAGATCGTACTTGTAATATGTGGCCATTTCTGATCAATTATATGCCTTAAAATGAATGAATAGCTTTAATGACACGATACTTACACGTTGCACGAAAAATAATTTCCATGTAACTTAGAATTTCAAAATTTCTACGTTGACTTTGTCGCGGTAGGTGATCGTGTGCGTTAAATGATATGTTTTAAATGGATGAGTAGATCAAATCACATGATATTTTTTGTACTCGCATCTTCAACTCCATATAATAGACTCCTTTTTGTCTAGAATTCGCAAATCTCCCAGTTGGCCTTGACATGGTAGTAGAGATCATTATCTACTCGTGGTCGGTGACTCTTTCTTTTAATTGATATGATTTAAATGGATGAATAAATCAAAGCAAATGATGCTTATATGATGTATTTCAATATTTTTGGTTCTGTAACATACTCTGTTTGGCTCAGTGTTTCAGTAATTTTAGGCTGGCCTTGGACATGGTAACTAACGTAATTAATACTTATCTGCTTATAGTATCTTCAATGCACAGTCATAGTCATGGAATAAACTGACAATTGGCAAAAAAATGTTTATCTGACACATTAAATGTTTGATGTTGTCATGGAAAATGTCATGAGATGACATTGTCATATGTCTATGACAATATCAAATATTAATTTATCCAATCAAAAAATTTCTGTCTTTTTTTTTCAAAATCTCTAATAATAACTTGACTAATATATAATGTTGACATTATTGCATTAGAAGATTTTTTAAATATAATGTCAATATTTTTTGACATATATACACTTAAGATATTCTACTTTGAATTTACATTAAAGATGCTCTTATAGTAGGTGACCATCCCTGTTAAACGATATGATTTAAATGCATGAATAAATTAAATCAAATGATGCTTATATATGCTGTATGTTCAACTGTTTACATAGACTCCACTTAGCCTAAGGTTTCCAACATTTGTAGGCGGGCTATCTAACTAATAAAACTAATACTCAACTATTCATGGTAGGTCACTGCCCCTATTAAATGATGTGATGATTTAATTGGACGAATATATTTAATCAAATGGTCACTGCTCCTATTAAATGATGTGATGATTAATTGGACGAATATATTTAATCAAATGGTGCTTATATGTTGTAATTTTGTACAAAAAAGAAATGAAGGCTACGAATTGTCAAAGAAAAAAAATGGTGCTTATATGTTGTATGTTCACCTAGACTACATTTGGCCCAGGGTTCAAAAATTTCTAGGCTGGTTGGACAAAACAATAATAGAAATGACAATAAGACGAGTTCAGAGCGGGTATACCTTCCCTCTTCCCCACCCTGTTAAGAAATCCCTCGCCTTGTACCCGCCCCTTACTCTGGGCAGATTCGGGGCGGGTACAAAAAAAAATACTCGTTACCTACCCCATTAAAAAATAACTAAAAAAATAGAATTAAAACTCTATGAAAAGATATCTTAAGTATCATATCAGTTTCATCTTTAGTATCTGGATTCGACACTTTACAGAGAACAAAATATTTTTTTCAAAAAAAAAAAGAGACTGAGTATCGGGGCGGGGCGGGGCGGCCAAAACCCGTCCCCGCCCCGATACTTAACGGGGCGAGTGTTCGGGGCGGGTGCTCTCGGGTATGGGTTAATACCCGTCGCATTGCCATTCTTAAATAATAGGCACCAAGGATATGTTTGATTGACATAATTTTCGATGAACAATGTTAGTTTTCAACTTAAATTTTAATTTTTGTGTTGTTTGATTGGTTTTTTCTATGAAAAATATTTTCCCACTTTTGGTTACGTAACCATATTTTCCAGGGAAAACGAAAATATTTTTCTTGGGGGACCTAGATAATTTGTTTTCTAAGGAAATAGAATTTCGTATTTGTTAAAATATTAGATTGTTTTTTAACTTAATTATAAAATATAAAAATTAGAAAACACGCACGTAAATTGAGAATTTCTTATTTTCTTTTTTTTTGGGAGAGGGGATTTTATGTAACATGTCATTTCTTGTCAATGTTAATGAATATGAGATCTTATAATTATTTCAAATTTTCTAATTATAGATCGTTATTAAAATTTATAACTCTGTTTTATCATTATATTTATGCACAAATCATTCACTGAATTTCTTGTAATTTCTTTTTTATTATAAGCTTCTATTTATTAAGTGCATTACTGGGATATTGCTGATCTCAAAATTATTCATTGAATCATAAGTGGTAAACCGTCTGACAAGATTATAATAGTCAGAAAGCCTCACACTATGTACCTCATCTTCATACCCATTCTCAAACATTCTCATCATATCATAATTGTCTATGAAAAAATCGGGCAAGACAAAAGCTTGACATTAATTATCGTTTTTTATTCATCGTGGTTTGATTTCGTCTCAAATGTAAACATATATTTAGCTCAAAAATAAAGCTTGCTTAGTTTTGACAAATAAAAAAAATGATCAAATAAAAAAATACATGGAAAAAAGTACAATTTATATATGTAACATGATAATTTTTATAAAAAAAATAATAATTATCAAATAATAAAATTTGGTAAAAAAGATTGTTCTATGAAAAATAATATATATCAAAGACTGAAAGATGAAAAACAAATGTAATTAGTTAATGATACTTTATTTTGGTAGTTATAAATGAATACCATTTCAAGTTTTCAAATCAAATTACCCCCCTCAAAAAAACAAATGTAATTAGTTAATGTCACCTAAAGAAGGTGATGATAATAAATAGCACCACTCAAAATGAAAGTCTTGGCCAATGCATAAATTCAAACGCAAGAGAAACTAGTGCCACTTCACAACTAACTTGAGTTGATCCATTCCGGGTTGGATGTGAACCCTATAGGATAATTCTATTTGAACGAAAAACTAGACAAAAAGTGTGACAAAATTTTGATAAATTTTTCATTTACCATTTGTTGAAAGCGAACGGCTCGAACCCAAAAAGTTTGCAAACTAATTTGCGTGTTACTAATTGGAGATGCTCTTAGCTCAGTAATAATAGTGCCGAGTAATTGGCAGCTATTTATAAATAGGTTGGTTTATAATAGATTTAGAATTTAAATTTTGTATAAGTGTGGTAAGCTAATTATGTCACATGGAGTTATGATAAAATAATATAAAAGTTTACATCGAATTAAATATATAACTTGACAGTGTGCTGTTATTGTTCGAAATCTTGAAATTTAAATCCATTTATAAATGGAATATGAGTCAACCATATACTCTCATCCCACAAAGATACAAGTGATGAAGTTAAATGAATGAATAAAGGACCTATTTAATTCAATTTATATCATTTAATGCCACATTTATGGGCGGAGCCCATTAAAGACCAGTGTGGTCCATGGACCACGCTAACTCCTGCCTCGGTCTATTTAATTTTTGGGCTGATCGCGCTGGTTACCCAAGCCCCGCAAAAGTTTTTAACTCCATTTTGGCTGCGGAGCCCATTAAGGACTAGTGTGGTCGTAACTCATGCAACGGTCCATTTAATTTTTGGGCTAATTGCACTGGTTACCCAAGCCTGGAAAAAGTTTAACCGCATTTGATTGAAAATCAACAGCTAGCCGTCCAATAATCTTCCCAATTGCATTGCCAATTTCTTCTTTTATACATACTCAACCGAGTAATGTTATATTCTGAATCCATTATGGGATTTCATCTGCTTTAAATTATTTATATCTTCTATTTTATTTTATAAAGAACACTCTCAGCCACTGTTTGCTATCAACCTACTATGGGACACAATTCAATTTTCTTTGTAAATTGCATTTCTAACTTCCACTTTTATAGCAAGCAACATTTTTCTATTTTTTTATGCAATCTAATGTGGGAATTGGTACATCCTAATATGCCGATGTTATTATATATTTGTTTTAAAAGGACACTCATATTAAATTTGTGTTTATTAATTATTACATAGATATCTTTTCATTAGACCATATGTAAAATTTCAAACCGCACCTCTTTAAAAAATATATATATCCGGCCCTACTGAGAAAAAATCCAGACTCCGCCTCTAGCCACCTTGCTAAGGTGCTAAGCACCAGTTGTGTGAAAAAGTATTACTCCTTAATTAATTAGTATTGTTGAAAATGTACAACTTAAAGATGTATTTTCTAAGACACCATTTGGTTTATTTAATATTTCACTTTGAAAATTTTTTATTACTATCTACCATGCACAATAAATAAATAGTGATATTTTAGAAAATTAAAAAATTAAATAAAGAAAATGGAATATAATTTGAGACAGATAAAATAGAAATAAAGGAATATCTTATCGGACGGACAGAGTACTGTTTAATGGAATGGGAAGTCGAACTGGATAGTTTTATGTTGCTTGTTTCTTCCGATGAACTCATCACTTATTGCTGACATCAACTTATCATTTTTATTAATTATTTTGAACTTCAAACATGGATTATATACTTTCTTCAGCAACCATTTATAAAAAAATGGATTTATAAATGATTTAAAAATTCAAATTTATATAAATATCGTTATCTAATTATGTTATGTAGAGTTAATAATTAAAATGATATGAGTATTTACATCACATCAAATATATACTTTGATAATATACTGCCATGCGCCGAAATTTGAAATTCAAATTTGTATCAAATGATAAATTAATAAATGATGTAAAAAAACAGTTCTTCGTGTTATATGACATAAACGGATGAATACATTGCATGCACGATACTAAGGCACTGCATTTTCAACTATTATAATACACTCTATTAATTAGCCTATGGTTATAAAAATCTTTAGGCTGATCTAATCTTAGTTGGTTCCAAAAATCTTTATGCTGATCTAATCTTAGTCCTAATCTAGTACAATATAGTATGACATCATATATTGTCATATGAGCATATGTCATGTGTCGAGATACAAAATTACAACCACAAGAAATGCCTTCTGATCTCCGCTCTGTGGCGATACAATACCATATATACCATACATATATGCTACATCAGTTTTAGACATAACATGGGAGTAAATATTGTAGTTATCTACATGTGATAGTTGATCACATGTGTTAAATGATACATGTCTTAGAGCACAATTAATATAGGGCGAAAAAATTCAATCACCAACCCTACAATAGCAAATAGTGTTAGGGGAACTAGGTAAATGAGAGGCTAAATTTAGCCACTCATTTTCCCAATTTCCTCTCACATTTTTTCCTTTGAAAAAGCATGGCAACCAATTATGTCAAATTGTGAGGTCAAATAAAAAATTTCCCCCTATGTATGTTTTCCCCTAAAATTCCCCCCACCGCTTCCCCTTCTCCAACATTATTTGGAAAAAACCTATTTCCCCCCTCATTTTTACACCTTGGGCTTTTTCCTCTTTAGGTTTTTTTCACCCTGTATTAATCTTGCCCTTACATGGATATGATACTCATAATAATATGCTCCATTCATCCTAGAATTTTAAAATCTCTAGGCTAACCTTGACATAGAATTAGACATTATACTTACTTACTCGTTGTAGGTGATTGTTTAGTTAAATGATATATTGTTTTAAATGGACGAATAGATCAAATCACATGATATAACTCCATGTTGCATGTTCAACTTCTCATAGTAGACTTTTTTAGCTAAGCTCACATTGATGGTAGACATTAATACTTACCTCCTCGGTATAGGGGACCATTTTCCTTCTTGTTAAATGATATGATTTAAATGGATGAATAGCTTAAATCAAATGATGCTTATATAATACATATTCGCGATAGGTGACCATTCTTGTCAAATGATATGATCTAAATGGCTGAATAGATGAAAGCAAATGATGCTTATTCTGTGCATGTTTAATTCCTTGTAATAGAATCCTTTTGGCTTAAAGTTACAAAATTTCTAAGTTGGTCTTGACGTTGTCGTACACATTAATATTTATTCGTGATAGGTGATTTAGTTAAATCGTGATATGTTTTAAATGGTTCAATGGATTAAAAAATTAAATGATTCCTATATATATCCTGCATGTTCAACTGCTTATAATAGGCTCCATTTGACCTAACTAGGGTTCCAAAATTTTTAAGTCGGCCTTGACATATGGCAGATATGACATTAATGCTTCCCTAGTCTTGTGTTAGGTTATTGTTCCAGTCGAGATCGATATGTTTTAAATGGATGAATAGATTATGTCATTTTTTTGTGTCTCTTGAGAATTATTCCTTACTAGATGGCCGCATTAAATTGAATATTCTTGTGTTGAGCAGAATTCATATTCATATGATTTTAAAGGGGGAAAAAAGCATAAATCGTATCTTATTTTTGAAGAGGCGGAACAGAATTGTGTACATTCTTGCGTTGAGCAGGCAACGTCATTGCCAATTATTTTATGGGAAGTCAAACTATGTTGTTTGATTCGTCCCATGAATTCATATTATTAATAATCGACATCAAATTTTCCTTTTTATTAATTATTATTATTTTGTTCTTCACAATAATAAATTATTAAAGGATGGTTGCAAAAAATAAATAAATTACTAAAGGACAGATTAATATAAACAATCATTTCTTATAGTCCTAGGAGTTTGTATGATTGATTTCTATGAAATGTGTTTCAAAAAGAATACATATCTATATGCAGTTGTGCTGTCATGATACGAATTACAATTATACTTTAAAAAAAGAATAGGGGGAAAAACTCTCAGTGCTCTTGACTAATTAACAAGTTACATGTGGGTATTAAAGTTCAAATTAAATAATAAATTGTGACCCTGAAGCCCACGTATAGGTTTTTAATTGATGTGGAACACCGAGTTCGCTGCTCTTGGAGCACTAAAGGTTTCTCAGATTAAAATCGTTACTTATCGTGGAAATAGAAAACACCGCTTGCCAACTCATGATAGGTGGCTTTCCTGCTAAATATATTTTAAATAGATGAATAGATCAAATCACATGATACTTAAAAACTATAAACGGCGACATGTTCAACCACTTGTAATTAATAGATTACATTAATTAGCTGATTTCAAAATCTCTATGATGACCTTGACATGGAAAGTAAATGTTCCACTTACCTACTCGTTTCTCGTTATAGTTGATCACCCCTGTTAATTAATGATATGTTTTGAATGGATGAATAAATTACTTCATCTGTCTCAAAAAGATATAATTTAATATTCCATTTTAAGCCATTTTAAAAAAATAATCTAGTTATTTTATCAGGAGTGTATTTAATTTTTCATTTCCGTCTTTATCCCTATTTAATTACTACCTTGGTACCTTTTAAATGGAATTTTAATGGACACTCATATCATTAATTAAGCATGAATGTTAAAATTGCAAGAAAACCTATAAAATTAATGTTCTAATAAAATGACCTATCATTTTTTAATCTACGTAGAATTACATATCGCTCTATTTTTGTGGGATAGAGGTAGTACATTGCATGACACACTCTCCATTTGGGCTGGGTTCGTAAGTTTCTAGGTTGGCCTTGACAGTGAAGTGGACATAATACTTATTCACTAGTGGTAGGCGACCATTCCTATTAAATGATATGATCTAAATGGATGAATATAGTAAATCAACTGATGTTTATACACTCCAAAATTTCTATGCTGGACTTGAAATAGACGTAGACATTAATACTTACTCGTGGTAGGTGATTGTTACAGTTTTTATAAAATTATGTATATTTCTATTAAAATTTAAGCTTTAAGATTTTGACAGTATCTTGGTCTTTTATGAAATTTAATAACATATTGCGGTTGACAAGCACATACAATCATACATTATTCAATCTTATGTATTAACCATTATATATAGTTTATTTTGTTATTGTCCATACAATACACGAGTAAAAATCTAGTAATAATAATATGATAACGATAATCAAACATGCATATTTTCACATTTTCTTGTCTTGAATATTGTACTCTGCATGTGAATGCCCCTTCATCACGGCTGGCTGTTTGTCCTTAAATTTCGGAAAGATTTAAGCTTGTTTCATACTTATTATTTTTCTCATTATACTTTCACCTATCACTGATTCAACCACTGATTTAACTACTGCTCACTCATCACTATACATTTCAAACTTCAATTAAATCTCTACCATTTATTCAACTCATTATAATTTCTTATTATAATTTGACTCCCATAATGAGAATCAAACAAGCACTTACATTGCAGTCCGGATATAAAAAGAGATCGGGCTCCGAGTTTGGAATTCGACCACCAGTTACAAGGGGCCACGTGTATTTTAAAATACACATGGCCCCCTATGATTGGTAATCGGGCTCCAAACTCGGAGCCCGATCTGTTTCTATAGAAAATTTACTCACATTGTCTTAAATCTTTTGTTTTTCCTTTCCTTTTATTTTTTCTTTTTTAATACTATATCGCATTGAAGGTCAAATAATTGTTTTAGAGCAAGTTTAATATTGGGAAAAAGAAGCCAAGAGGAAAAAAGCCAAGGGAAAAAAAACTAAGGGAAAAACATATTCCCAAATAATGTGTAGAGGGAAAACTATTAAAATGATAATATTATTTCTAATAAAACATTTTGTAAAAAGCTTTTTATAAATAGAATTTTGATGTCGATCGCATAGCGAAAGATTTTCTGGACAAACTCGATAGGCATTGCTAATCGTTTGGGTAGGTGCTCGATATTTTGGGCTTAACTTTCGCAGAGAGTGTCTGTTTTTAACCCATAATATATGTTTTTTCAGTAGTTTGATGAGCCGAACGCGCCCAATAGCTTTGCCACTATATACATATCTTTTTGGATAGTTGACACTCCTTTCTATGAGTTTTTATTTTTTTTCTTTTATTTTTATTTCTATTTGAGTTCTTGTCTATTTTCGGCTTTTATACTGGAGTCCAGGCCACCTAGAGTCTGTAGCCTGTTAAAGCATCTATTTATATGCGTTTTTCAGTATTTTAAGGGTCGATTGCTTTTGAATTCAAAAAAATAAAGATTGTTGTGTGCCATCAAATTTCCAAAATAATTTTCATGTTTTTTGATTCGAACTCTTGTAGGCAAATGAATCAATTATCAAAGGTCACTCTTTTGCTTCATATAAACCACCGAATATTTGCATCTGATATATATTTTGCATAAAATTTATTTAAAAAAAAAAGTCATATCTTATTTTTAAAGAGGCGGAACGGAAGATCCTCAAAACGTCATGCACAATGTGTACATTCTTTCGTTGAGCAGCCAACGTCATTGCCATTATTTTATGGGAAGTCAAAACTGTGTTGTTTGATTCGTCCCAAGAATTCATATTATTAACAAATTAACCTGTCATTATCATCATCACTATTATCATTCTGTACTTCACAATAATTTATTAAAAGATCCGCGTGTTTGCTTGATTAAAAAGATCCGCGTATTGGCTTATTAAAAGTGATTAATATAAGTGATTAAAAGATCCGCGTGTTTGCTTATTAAAGAGACACGAATATACCGTTTGTCAACTGATGGTAGGTCGTCTTTCCTGTTAAACGATATGTTTTAAATGGATGAATAGATCAAATCACATTATGCTTACAGATGCCACTCAGATTCATAACTAAACCGTATTCTCGCAAGTCATAATTTTTTTTTTTTTTTTTTTTTGTTTTTTTTTTTTTTTTTTTTGGGAAAGGCAATTAACTTTCATTGATAACTGAGCCATTCAATACATCAATAGCAAGTTACTTATGAAGCCACTCAGGTGCCGAATTCATAGAGCACAGGTTGGGGAATATTCTAGCCTTCGTTACTAATTCATGCGCATCT
>CAVNYN010269326.1:0-12500 GCA_963692815.1 Nyctanthes arbor-tristis
ATCATAATTATTAGTTTAATAATTCATAATCACAAATCATTAGTTTGGTTAGTTAGTTCCCAAATCACAACCTTGGACCTAGCAGCTAGAAAAAAAAAATTACCAGAGTCAAGCCTCGAGAGTTCGAGCCTCAAAAGTAACTCCTGGCTGTAGCTTCAAGTTGTCCGTCGCCATCGCCATCGCCCTCCGCCGTTCCGCAGCTGCTGCCGAGCTCGAGTTCATGTGCGGTGCGCCAAGCCACCAAGGCCGCTGCTTTCTGCCGCTACACCGCCCTTGCCATCGCGGGAATTTTGGAGTTGTAGCAGTCGTTGGTGGTGGCTTGGTTTCACGTTCTTTGGCTTCGCCTGAATCGCTTCTGCCTTTTGGTCTTTTGTGAAAGGCAGAAATAGAACTTGGGTTTGGATTGGAAATTAGGATTACTTGATCTTACTGCCTTCAGTCTTTTTCCCCTAGCCCAAAGTCTCATACCCCTAGCCCAACAACTATTTTTTTCCCCAAATACATTAAAAAAAATTTCTTTTGGGATTTTCTGCATGACAGAAATAAAACCAAGTAACATGGTGAACACTCTTAATAATGAAAATTTTGCATTCCTTTTGGGATTTTCTATAGTAATGGTTCATGCCTATCCCTAAGAGGAGTTGTGATCTCTAGAAGAATTTCGTTGCCCCGCAGTGTTCTATTTACACCCAGAAAAGCCCCAGACCCGAACAATAGGATTGAGATACAAAAGGAGCTACTGTTATTTTTATTTTTTAATTTTTTAATTTTTGGGTTATTATTTGTTTGAGTTACTGGAGCCCCGGACTTGAACAATAGAATTGATATATGGTAGGAGAGGGAAATTCGGCTATGGGCAAGTGTGGTTGGACCTCGACATCTTCGAATTCAGTGGCGGAGCCACAGGGATGCACGGTTATGCACATGCATACCCGTCTTTTTCAGAAAATATTTTTTTTAATTTTTGGTTTCGTTTCAGTTGAAGCTTTCTGCAAAAATGGCAGTGTTTTGCAGAGAGTGTTTTGGAGAGAAAGGGAGGAAGACCAAGGGGAAAGAGTTGTTGCACAAGTCTCAGGAAAAAAATTAACGTTTCTTCTCTTTCATTCGTATATTTAACTTTTGTACCAATACATCTCCACCCACTTCTCTCTCTCTCTTATATTTATTATTTATTTTTTGTAATAACTAATAAGTTTATTTGTATACTAGTTATCGTATGTGCGATGCACGTATTCCGTTTCGTCTTTAGTTTGGATCTGCATGGATTTTGTTATATGATGTAGTTATTAGTTAGTAGATTTAATACAAAATGAAGCATTAATTTTTTTTTTGGTTGCTTTGATAACACAACAAAGTCCAAAAGAAAAAGGGGAAAAATGATATTAAAGAACATGAGTAGTGTATCTTTACCACATAATATCTAACATTGATAACAGAACAATTTGCTAGAACTAACATGAATTTAGAATTATTCAACTCTTCGTTTTATTTACCTAAAGATACCTGTTATAGACCTCTACTTTTATATTCACATTTCATTACCAGGATCTTGATCAAGTGATGATTTACTACTCTGTTATTGCAAAATGTGTCCATGAGCATCTTCCACACCAAGTTCAGCTAGCCAAAAACAAAAAGAGAACATTTAGATTACACAAATGAACACCTAGAATGCCACAAGCTCAGAGGATTACACAAAAAAAATTGCAAGAAAGCAAAAGGTCAAATCAAAAGAGAAAAAATTGTAACAAAGAAAGATATTGTACATATATAAAAATAAAAAAAATGATGAAAAATTCACAATTTCAATAAAAAATCCTAACCATTTCATATCATGAAAAATGAGATAGAAAAGTCACCTTAAGCTCTAGAAATTTTAAAACTTCAAACCCAAAAAGCATTGAAACAGTAGAGAATCTTGATTAGCAAGTTCACTATAACTTAACAACAGGCTTCCCAGATTAAGCACCTTCAAAGAATATCAAAAGTCAAAACATACAACCTTTAGCAATAATTTAACATTCTGCATTTCTGAAAATCACTATAAAATCAAATCAAGCTATATGCAACCAAAAGAATTGAAAAAAGGAACAGAAGAATACTTCTTTACTTTACAAATCACACACAAGATTATTTGTCCGCATCTTCATCACACATGATTGGTGAAGCTATCTAGATGTTCTTTAGTTATTCATATGGATTTACGTTAACATGCCAAGTGTATAACATCCGGAGCTCTAACATCGACAACAGAATCATCATAATGCAAGGGAGATAGGAGATGACTAATGACTACCCGTGGCAAACACCAACCCAATATAACCCATTGATATGTGTAGAAGTAATAACCATATACATCTCCTTCCTCAATAAAATAAATTCAATCCATTCCAAGAAAAATTAAAGACTCTATTAATGCTCGCCATGTCTTTTATAAAGGCATCAACACCATAGTGTATTCCGTTACCCATTTACTAAGTGAAGAAAACGTTTGTTGCAGTATTGTACTTGGGAAACAGAGAAGATAATCATGAACTGTATCAGATATTATAGACTTAGATAATAAAGGAAAAAAAGAAAAACTATCAAAATCATCAATTTTTAGATATGCTAAGATCAAGCTGTCGTAACTCGTAATATTTAAATTGAATCAGGAATTTGTAAAATTTCACTATAAAATAAAATCAACTAAGACTTCTAGAGGAAGGACAGTGTCAAACTTAAAAACAGGCACATGAAGATAAATTTTAAGGACCAATTGCTACAAGAAACTTACTTTAGGTATTCTGACCTACTACCAATGAAAAACAGATCTTTAACCTATAAGACTTTTGGACAACAAACTTTGATGCAACCAATTTATCATTGACAGGAAGTAGATAAGAGTGCTACACATTCAGAGAAAGGGGAAGAAAGAGAAGCGTGGTTTAAAAAGCAGTAAAATTATTTTAGATGGACATACCTTTTGCCATGGCGGGATTACCATTCTCAAACTGGTCTTGAATGTTAAATAAAGATTTAGTTCAATTGTATTGTAAAAGAAGAAAACAATAAAAAATAAGGTGAGAGAGCCTATGCAGCACAAGTAACCAACAAAACTCTCACACTGTTTGATTTAAAAGAAACACAACAGAATTCACTAATCAAGTGGGGTCCCTTTGAAGAACTTGCAGATCCCCAATTTTGAGATTGGGTTTATAAAACATTACAACAATATTGAAGGTAAATGAAAATGCAACAAAAGATTCAATGATTTTATTTTCTTCTACTCCATTTCTTAGCAGTTAGCACACCAAACAGTAAGCAAAATAGGAGACAAAAACATTAAAAACAAAAGAAAAATTCTTTACCAAACTCCAAACTTTCAACTTATCCATATTAGAAAAGATGGAAAAATCAAACATATTCAAGTATTTAATTTGCATGCCATATATAAATATATCTGCAAATAATGTAATTACACATGGAACCGAATTAATAAGCAGAAGGCAAATTGTATTGTGCTTATATATTCATTTAAAATCAATAAAGAAACCCAGTGATTGAATAACAAGCAAAGATATAAATATCTCAATTCAATTTAACTTGATTCTCCTGTATGTTGGTGCATCTGTTCTGTATCTATTCTCATCTGTATGGTTAATAATTGTACTTTTAAAAAATTTCACCATATATGTTGGGGGATCAAGTTACGAGATAAAGTTCCAAATTTAGTTGGTCTACTCATCTTAATAAAATTGACCATTTAGGATGCAACCGCAAGTCGAAAGTCCTAATATATAATTCCTATATCAAAATTTATATAGGGGCATAATAAAACAAATTCATGGTTGCTTCAAATTTTGCTGAAGAAGTTTCAGTTATGAAATTGATATTTAAGAAGTCTCCGTACGTTTAGGTTGTTTTCTCATTGACAGTACGAAACAATCCACGAAAGATCCTAAAAAAATATTTTTGTCAACCAAAAATGCATATAAATAGAGTGAATTAATTCTTTCCACCGTTAACCAGAAACAGAGAGAAAGCCTGCAACAAAAGCTACATGGAATGAAATGTTTTCCAAAATCCTCCACAAGTCATAAATTGACTATTCAACCTTTAAATGTTTGCCAATACCAACTATGAACCATTTTAAATTTCATTTCTAGAAGCACAAGTCAGTAAATAACCAACCTTCATGTTACAATCTCATGAGTAAAACTCACCCTCAAAAGCTAGCTGTTGAAGGGAGGGTGCCTAAGAGGTTATAAACCCAACATTTTTCTATTAATTTTTCCATGTGGGACTAGTCCCATACCTAAACCCACATGTCTTTCCCGACAATGTTGAGCATGTCCCATACTATGCAATTGAACCATGACATACCACCATGGCCCGCAGTCCCAGCGCCCATGACAGGCAAGCTTTGCACTAACTGACTAGTCTAGGGCGAGCACTGCAATACTGACGTCACCTCCCGCTGCCGCACGATTGCAAGTGAGAGCCGTGGTGACCTGCTCTGATACCATTGTTACAACCTCATAGGTAGAACTCACCCTTAAAAGCTAGCTGTTGAAGGGAGGGTGCCCAAGAGGTTATAAAGCCAACATTTTTCTCTTAATTTTTCCATGTGGGACTAGTCCCATACCTAAACCCACATGTTTTTCCCACCAATGTTGAGCATGTCCCATACCATGCAATTGATCCATGACATTTCACTCTCCCACTCTCAATAACACACAAACTCCTTCAAATGCTTTTTCCATTGAAACTGGATAGCATTCAGAACCAGAAAAAAGAACAAATATATACACTAGTTTGTACGTAAAAACAAGCGAAATTCAAAAATGTGTGTGAATACCGAAAGTGTAATTATACCTACAAAATTGCAGATCAAAAGAACCATGGGAAGAAATTCAATAGCAAAAATTGAGGAATAAAGGAACTTACGAAGTTGTGTCTTCACAGCAACTATGGAGAGCGAATTTTCCCTTAAAATTTTCAGACCCAATTGTGTCAGTTCAAGCGAGCGAACGAACGAGACGAAGAGAGAGAGAGAGAGAGAGAGAGAGGGAAGAGAATCTGAAGGGGTAAAATGGGAAACTAGTTGAAAAAAGGTAAGGGCAAATTGGTAAAGAACTAAAGATATTGTCCTAAGGAAGGGTAATTTTGGATAATAATTTCTCTATATGTAGGATGTGGGTCCTCCCTTACATGGAGAGTACGGCTGATTTGGCTTCCAAAATGTCGAAAAAAGGGCCCTGATGAGGCTGATTGAGAGCCATGCTGGTTCCTCCAAATTGCATATGCCCCACCACAGCCCAAGGTCTGAATCTCATAAACCCGCCCACCTCTAATAATGGAATCTAGAGCTCTGAACTACTCCCATTTGCCCCAAATTCGCGTTCTGCACCCTTCGTCACCACTACCACTTTTTCCCCGGCGAAGAACCTGCTGAAGCCGCCCGCGTGCCGCCCAAATCTGGTTGTCCCCAGCACGCAGCCTAGCTCCGGCTGTCCTCCGCGCACAGCCCACAAAAGAAGCTGTCGTCGTTGGCCCACAATGATTTTGCCCATGATCTTTTTTCCTAGTACAACATTCATTATTTAAGTGATAAAGATTATTATGATGTATTAATTTTAGTCCTTCTCTGATGTTGTATTTTTCCTATTCTTATACATTCTGTAGTTGTCCACAGCTGATGAGGCGTGTGCTCTTCCGATCTGGAATTTTTTAATAAAGTTTCTAAGAAGATTTTCACAGATATTGAAAGGTTTAAATCAGTGTAGTCCTAGTATCGTTATGAGTCCACATGAAATTGAGAACTCTTTTGCCTCAGACTGCTTTGAGAGTGTAGCTATTGGCTCAGAATTCTTTGAGAGTGTAGCTACTGGTTTCAACAGTAAGTGGACTGAATCTTCTTTTAAAATTATATTACTTAGAGTTGAATTATGAGTCCTCAAGCTTTTATGATTTATAGGTCTTTCTGAATAGAAAAAACTCATGGCTATATCAAGTGGCGGGGTTTTGAAGAAAGAGTCTAATGATTTCTCTCAAAATGAGAGAATTCTCCAGTGGTCATTTGGATATGAAGAAAATCATGACTTCCCTTACTACTCGATGTTTTAGATGCCGGCTTTGATAGTTTAAGCTTAAGCAACTTTTCTAAGACATTTCATTCATAGGAAGACCCAGTATGCCCCTTCATTTTTGAGGCATTATAGGAGAATTATAGCAAGCAGACATCTTGGAGAAAGTCCGACACGTGTGCTCTTCCGATCTTATTTTCAAAAGCTCAACTTTTACCCGCAAAAGTCAATTAAGTAAGGTCAAAGTTGCTCTAAAATGCATAAATTTGATTTTTGGGGTTACCATTTAAGCAATTAAATAAATTTGGGGATTCATGTGGATAAGCTGGTAGTTAAATAAAATAAGGAATGAAGTTAAGGATCTAAATGAAACAAGGCACAAAGTTAATGATTAAGTGGATAAATAGGTGGATTTAAGATCAAAATATCCTATTGTCTTGTAGAGGAAATGAGAAGAATCGAGAGAGAGAGAGAGAGAGGGGGGTAGAACCGAGAGAGGGGGCTGGAGGATCAAGCAAAAAGAAGAAATTCTTGGGAAAAATCGAAGATGGAAATTGGAGGAATGGAAGAAGAAGTACAAGGAGCAATTATGATATGTAAGTAATTTTCATTTTCAAGCTTTGATTTCATATAAATTTTGAGGTTTAATTTTGTTCAAGGGTTAAATTTTTTTATAGAATTGATTAGTTGATTTTGATGTAGTTTTATTGGTTTAAATAGTGTAAAGTTATGCTTAGATATGGAAATTAGGATTTTTATGCATGAAGGTTCTGCCCTCAACTTTGGAGGGTCATAAATGATAGTATATATTAAATTTTAACAAGATAAAAGTTGAAAAATGATCTTCTATGACTTGTTTATCATCCAAAATTTGAATGACACCATTTAGAGACCGATAGGAGTTTCTATGACATGTTTTGTAAAAAGGGGCAGTGAACACCCAAGAACAAAATTTCAGGAAGTGGTGGAATATTTTGATATTGCTAACACGTTTTTCTTGAGCTCAATTTCATATATGAGGAACTTATATAAGTGTTCTACCTTATAGAAAAATTTCATAACCATATGAGTTCTTAAATATAAAATAGTCTTAAAAGTTCACTGCCCAAAACAAGGGAACTTAACCTTTTGTTGAAGAATTGGATTGAGTTTGATACAATAAGTGGTACACATAATTGATGGAAATTTTGTATAGGGTTTATGGAAATTTTTGGACATACATATGGCATCCAATGTTATTTGGTTATGAAGTTTGATGTTTATGATATTATTATAAGAATTTATAGTGGCTAGTATAAAGATGAAATTTTATATGGAGAAAATAAGTAGAAATTTTATATGTAAGTTGATGTTATGATTTTATAGAATAATACCATAGTATTGAGGAATTTGGTGAAGTTGAGAATGAATGCAAATAAGGAATGACTTAATATTTAATAACAAATGTAGAACGTTGTTATGGGCTCAAGATTGTGTTTAAAGATGAAGAGTTAGTTTCTATATTTGGAAGGAATTTAAGGTTCTAATATGTGATATCATTTCAATTTTTATTATGTAGTGAAGTCTATAATAATCATATGAAAAAAACAACTATATATATTTAATTGGAAGTGAGTGAACCTTAAGAAATTTAATGAAATAGAGAATTTGTAATGCCAAGAAAGTTTCATATTTTAATTTAAGTAGAAATTGAGTTATATGTGTGAATTGTGAAATGGAATTTTTATATAATGTTACAGGAAATGATAAAGATTCAAAGGAAATGAAACACAAAAGGATCTATGTTGCTATTTAGCTAGTGACTGGAACTTTTTCTCTTCTTTTCTTTCTAAGTGAAAATATCATGCTTGATTTCACAAAAGTTAGCAATGTACTATGATGATTATGTATTTCTATGAAATTTTAGAAAGCTGAGATTTTCTTTAGAAAAGTTCATGTGAATGTTAATATGAAATGATACTTCATGATTTTAAAAAAATATTTGAATTGAAATATGATTTTTGATGTATGAAAACCCCCCGAAAAGTGGTATCTTATGTCATGAATATGCCGCCTACGGGTAAAGAGGTCTATATGGCTCAAGTTGACAACATGATATGCTGTCTACGGGCGAAGGGGCTTATGGCTCAAGCTGACCAAATAAACGCCACCTAGGCGAAGGGGCCATGTGCTAGCTATGGCTCAAGCTAGTTGTTATGCCGCCCAGCTACGCTTGTATAACTTGATATTATAATCATGAGATGTTGGATACTTTTTGAGGAAAATTTTATGATGATCTTGAAATGAAATGATTTTTATGATGTTTTCTAGTGAAATTTATGATGATTATTAAATAAATGATATTCACGATGTTTTCTAGTGACCTTTATGATGATCATCAAAAGAAGTGATGTCCATGATGTTTTCTAATGTGAAATGATTCTATCAATGTTGACGTTATGTTGAATCATATTTCAGATCATGAAAGTCTAGAATTTGCTTGAATATGTTATTCAAGATTTTGAAAAAATTATATTTCGACTTTCCAAAGCATGTTAGATTATGAAACTCCACTCACTGGGCTAGTTAGCTCACATATTTTCTAAATGACTTCTTTTCAGGTAGTAATTGGAGTTTGGACAACACATTGTAGCCGAGCCTGCCATTTCAAAAATTGAAGCCACCATATAGAATTTATTATAGAGTATGTTGTTATTTCAAATTATAGGCTTTGCTATAGTTAACTTACTAGTATGTATTGGGTGTTTTGGATGAATTATACTTGATTTGGTATGTCTCTTTTTATATGAATTGTTGCTTGAAGTGAATGAGGAGTTATTGGCTTGATGTTGGCACTAGTATATGTTGGTTTTTGCTAGTAAACTAGGGGGAGATATTGCCAAATTTTTCTAAAGTTATTAGCACGTTCATGAGCTTTGAAGGTAGCTTTTAATTTATAATTGGAATTTATCGTCGTCACACGTCACACCTCAAATAAGTTAGAGATACTAGGGGTGGGGTGTGTCAGCTTTTGTTTGATCGATTAATTATTTGTGATGGGAGATAATTATTAGTCCAATCATATACTTTGACAAGTACAGGACACCCATACGAAGAAGGTTTAAGACTATTAAAACGGGATGAGGTCGAAGTGGAGCTGTGGCAATTTTTAATCAGCCAGGAAAGAGCCAGGACTCATCAAAAAAGTTTCTAGGAAAAGAAATGAAATGGTTTGAGTTGGAAGAAGATGTTAATAGCATTATTACGGAATTAGAAAAAAATTTGTGTGATGAACTTGTAGTAGAGTTTGCTGAGATGATGAATGACATTAGTTTGCAGAGACATTGAGTGAATGGGCCATATGCAATATGGGAGGGACAGCATGGCACTCAATCAGCCACTTCTGGGCCTTTTTTTGACATTTTGGAAGCTAAATCAGCCGTCCTCTCCATGTAAGGGAGGACGGTTCTTTTGAAAGAAAAATTCGTAGGATGTGTTTTTGAGGCAAACTTCTCTTGTTAAGTAATTTTTTACTTATTTATTTTTTTGATGGAAAGTAATGCTTATTTATTTTAATAAACTTTACATAATTTAAATTTATGTGTTTCAAAATTATATTACTTGACAATTCTTATACTTCCTCGTCACGGTAGATACTTTCACACGGATTAAGAATTGGTATGTAATGTTGTTAGAACATTTAATTTTATGTGTATTTTTACATTTTAAAGCTTAAGCATAATTAATGATTTAAAATTAATACTAATAACTAAAGTAGGATTAATATTGAAATGAGTATAACTATTTAAATTGTGTCCATTACTCAACTATTTAAATTGTGTGA
Organism: Nyctanthes arbor-tristis; assembly: GCA_963692815.1. Taxonomy (NCBI): domain Eukaryota; kingdom Viridiplantae; phylum Streptophyta; class Magnoliopsida; order Lamiales; family Oleaceae; genus Nyctanthes; species Nyctanthes arbor-tristis. Next base: position 9,892 of record CAVNYN010269326.1, read on the forward strand.
TTCAAATAAGTGCTATAGTGATTAGGATTCACGTTCCAAGCAGAAAGTCCCGGGTCCGAATCATTCCTACCCACCGTCCCCTTGTATTAAAAAAATACATTATTTAAATTGTATCCATTAGAATTGTGTGAATACCTTGAATATTATGTCAAAAAAGTTGATTAACTCATTTTCCTCTTAAAGTTTGGTACCAAGGTATTTTTAGTAGTTAATTAATTAAGGGGAGAGGTGGAATGAAAAATTAAATACAATATTAATATAGTAACTTGACTATCTTTCTGGGACAAACTTTTTTTTGAGAGGGGAGAAGGAGGGAGTATAAGAAATTAGGTTGTCAAACATATTATTTATGTGATAAATTAGCTCCTTTTAAACTCAATATATACATATATATTCCCAGAAAAAAACATCATTTTCAAGTGAGGTCTTTTGGTAGCTTTGATTTTAATTAATTTCACTTGCATTTATTAATTATATGATATTCCTGGAATTATGTCAAGAATTAATTGTAGAACGGAATTGGGGACAATGATTATTTAACTGTGTATATTGAGAAGGATTATTTGATACTGATGTAATTTTACTACATTATTACTACATCATCATTATCAAGTAAGAAATCACTTATTATTCACTATAATAAAATGCGTAGGCTATAATAATATAAGATGCTCGAATAGTGTACACTATAACGAAAACATAGGCTACAATAGTAATAAGATGCTCGAATTTTTTAAAGTACGTTTTATATTTTTTAAAATTTTCTCACAATTTTAATTTGTGCATACCTAAAATGAAAAGGCTAGCTGCGCCACTCCCTTCGATTCAACCCGAAACACTAGCATCTTAAGTAGATCATCTTATTTTTATCATTATTATATATACTAATTATTGCATTGCACGCGTAAAGTATGGTAAAAAGAAAAACCATTTGACTTATGGAAGAATTTCTTTAATCCGCGGGGTTCAATGTGAGCCCAAAAGGCCCCAAACTCGAACTAATTAGGGGTCTTTACACATACTAGCTGTCTACCTATTAACATACGTGTTGTATAAAATAGAATAATTAGCAAAAAATATATATATAATAACTTGAAAAAATAAATAATCACAATTTTATTACTTACTATTCACTCATATACAAGATCGGAAGAGATAAGAAAAGTACGTGGTACAGTTCTACTGCAATTTTCCTTTATCTTCTTCTATCTTCAAGACAAGATTCTTTCGTTGTGTTTCGTGATAATTTTTTGGATAGAAAAATATCTGAGATGGGAAGAGCTCCTTGTTTTGTGGATTTTTATAGGTAGTTTTTGTCTAGATTTAATATATTATGTCGTCTTTTATAATTCGTTCGTTTTTTCTTTAGTTATTTTACTAAATATTTTAATTCGTCAAAATATAACATTATAGTCTTAGCAGTTCAAATTCAATTTTTAAGAGAAATTTTTTAAAAAATATGAAACACGCAACATATATGAAATAAAATTGGTTACCCCGATTTTAAATATGAATCAGTTTCTATACATTTATATTTAATGAAAGACTTTATACATATATATATTTGATTATATTCAAAAATTTAAATTAGCAATGTAAAATATCCATTAAAAGTTATTTGAATTCTCGAACGAAATCAAGTAGATGGGGGTGTTATTTATATAATAGTTTACTTTTTTTTAACCATTTTTAATTGCTTTTGCTTTCTACTTGAGTTACATCTTATTACTTTATTATTTTATTAAATAAACTTTTATAAGATAAAGGTTGAAAATAATTTAAGTAAATCCTTACAGATTATCAATAACCTTATCATTTATCCAACAGAAATAATTTATTTTAGACAAATGCATTTATCATCTTATTATAAACACTTATTTTGAAAGCTTTTCTTAAAAAACTAGACTGAATTATATTAAGTGCTTATTATGTTACTTATTTTGTAATTATTTAACAATCTTATATTCTCATCATACAAACATTATTTATATATTTCAAAATGTTCTAATGTATTCACTCAAAAAATAAATAAAATAATTTCTAATAAATAGTTAATAATTAACATTTTAACGTTTGTAAAATATCTATTAACATTTGAAATGTTCAAATAAAATAAAATACTTTATTTCCTAAGGTCATGTAATTACATTTCACATCTAGTTTAATATAATAAGTATTAGTCCACGACAAGATAACAAAATATTACAGTAGACAAGTTCTAACATCCCACAAAATCTTATAAACAAATTAAGCAATGTGGTCACTATTTTGATAATGATAGGGAAATTACTTGAATTGCATCAATTGTAAAATTACAAGATTATTACTCAAATAAAAGCCAAGAATTAGAGTGTGACAATGTGATCATATTGAATTGCATCAATTTTAAGGTTACAAAATTATCGCTCAAGTAAATGCGAGAAATTAGAATGTAACTATTGACAAACGTGATCGTTATTTCATAATTATTGAATAACTATTTTAGTTTGCATCAATTATGTCCCAATGTTACAAGGCTATTACTCAAATGAATACCCAAAAATTGGAATGGGACTATTAACAACGTGATTGTTATTTTGATAATGATTGAATTAGAATATGGTTATTGA
>CAVNYN010269326.1:17500-42539 GCA_963692815.1 Nyctanthes arbor-tristis
ACGAATATGAAGTACATCATTATATAGTATTTTATTCATGAAGAATATAACAAAATTAAGAGCTTGTTTGATTCTCATTATACTCCTTATTTATAATTTTACTTACCAGTCATTTGACATTTGATTTAATAACAGCTCAATTACAATCACATATTTCAAACATTTTTATCTTTTCAACATATATTCTACATCTCTCCTCATTATAATTTTCCCAAATTTACACAAATAATGAGAATCAAACAAGCACGTTTATTATTTAGAGAATTATGTTAAAAAAATATGAGTATGTGATTTTTCTTACTTATTTCGGTTTTATTATTTCGGTTACGGTAGGGAACAAATCTATATATATTTAAAAGCACAATAGTTTATGTTGGCAAGTTACCCAACCTGAGAGTCCGATAAGCTGTGATGACTGAATTGAAGAAAAGAATGCTCCCCACATGTCTGTCGCAGATAGCTTGCAATGCCTACGTGGCGTCCCTGTCGCTCTACGTGTACGACTCAGATCGTGTATCACCACTCTGTTTATCCAGTTCATCTTTTCTTCAGTTTAGTCATCACAGCTTACGAGACTCTCAGGTCGGGAAACTTGCCAACATATTAGGTATGGGAGGATGAAGTCGGTCATTTCGCAAAGGAGAGGGACTTCATTTGGCAATTTTCTTTTCTATGAAGCGTCCTAGGTACACTTCTTATGGATAAGGAGGCATGCGTCACCATGGGGTTAATCGCCTGCCCTCGGGATAAAGACGTTCAACCTAGTGTTTTACCTTAGGTTCTAGTCCTATAAATAGGTTTTTTTCCTTCATATTTTACCTTTCTTCACATGTTTCAACCTCTAAAACATTGCACCATTTTTAATTCTATTTTTCAAGCTTTTTCAGTTTTGCGTCTTTATCATTTTCTCAGGTAATTTGTTACTTTTCCCTTTTTCATTTATATCTACTTCTTCTTCTTCTTCTTCTTCTTCTTCTTCTTCTTCTTCTTTTCTCTTTGTTCGCCAACCATGAGTTGGGAAACAAGGCTGCACCGGGAAATAATTTGGAGAAGGTTGTAAATCCAGCGTTCTTTAGGTCGTCATCGCTGAGAGACCTGTAGGTGAGAATGTGGGTCAAATCTTGCCTTCAGTAGTTGGCGCAGAGGCTTCTGCGAGATTAGAATCACTATATTCTTTTGATATCTCAAGTTCAGTGGTAGTGACTATGGATAAGGGGAAAGGAAAGGTTGTTGAGGTTGACAGCAGAAAAGGCGAATCACCCAAGGAAGGGGCTAATTTCTCAATTGATGAATCCCTTAGAGGAATCTGGGATGAAATAGAGGAAGCCGAACTGGCGGATGAGGGTGAAAATTCGAGGGTGATTCTTTTAGTTGTTAGGGTCTCGGCTGCCGAGGTTAGTCCGTTAAGTGGGAATGGTGAGTGACAATGACCTGCACCCCGGCTGGACCCTATAAATCTCCCTTTGCATGCCAAGCTATCCTCTCGGTCGCAACCGAAGAAGAATTGGTGTATTAGAAGCGGAAATGTAGAATCCCTGATTCTGTACACTTCTTCCTTCCATACTACACAGAGAAAGCAGATTGACCTCCAGAAGGGTGTGAAGCAGCTAATATGAGGATGTTGGATGTCGGGGTTAGATTCTCCCTAACTCCGCTTATTGCCAACCCGCTGAAGGCCTGGAAACTTGCCCCCAGTCAAATTGTCCCCAATGGTTGGAGGGCGATCACAATATTTTTTGTACTGTTCACCTTGGGTGGTTATCCCGTTCCTACTTTTAACAAACTAAACTATCACTATGAGTTCAGAGCTTGTGACCACATGGGTTTGGAGTAGTTCTCGACAAAGTCAAAAAACTCTTATTACTCATAGGCCTGATTCGCTCAAGGACTAGAATGATAGATGGTTTTTCATAGGGGTGATTGAAGACCTTTGTTCCGACCTAGAAAAGATGGAGTTCCTATATTTTACCTTTCTAAACGTAGAAAGTATTTGCTCTTTTATTGCTCGGGCAACTTGGTTCTCTAATGCTTATCGTTTTTAATCGTTGACAGGAATTTCCCTTTTGGAGGTCAGTGTGGAGTATCCGAAACGAATTGACAATATCGCTGGACAAAGGGGCTACACAGTTCATCAAAATTCCTGATGACTGAGAAGCACTTATTCCGAGCCGGTCTCACATTTATTTCACTAGGTGAAGTTCTACCTGCTATCTGAAAAGGTATACAGCTCTTGCTTTAGTTCTTATTTTCTCTTCTTCTTCTTCTTCTTTTTTTCTGAGAGATCGGAAGCGCTCTTTGGATTCCGCAAAAGATCCCAATTGTTCCAAGAAAAATGTCTCCCAAGGAACAACTGACCATCACTGAGAAGGTTGCAGTGCAGGGAGCCGCTTGCGTCCAAAAAGAGAGCACCTCTGTCCTCCAATACTACAAGCAAGAGGCATCCAGAAGATAGTCAAACTGGTGAAAGTTCAGCTCAACGCCAGCGAACTGCGTCTTCCCCTCGCCGCTCGGAGGGTTCCAGGTCGGAGGCTATCAATTCCCAGAAGACTTCCCATGACAATCCGCCTATGCATCCTAGAGCCCAATCGACTCCTCTATCCATCCTAAAAAGGCCCAAACCGCGGATAAGATAAAAGGCCAGTACTCGAAGTGCTAGCTGGAATACTACTAGTCTTCATCTCCCACTTCTAATACTTCCAAGAACCTACCTAACTCAGTTCAATTAGCCATGGAGGTTTTGGCTCAGGCTTGGACTGTGAAGAAGGAATCCATGTCCATTAACATGTCTTTAGAGGACATTGTGGTTATCAGACTGATGTACTTGGGCTGTTCCTTGAACTACCAGCAGAAATCCTTGCAGTTGGCCAGAGAGAAGAGGAAGAGCTCGACTGTAGTAAGGAAAAGCTTTTTCAGGCCAATAGTTCATTGAAGAATGAAGCTAAGAATGACAAGTGGAAGTCGAAAGGTTGGTTCGGGAGTGTCTGGAGAAGTGTCAAACTGCCGAGCTGGCCAAGAAAGTAGAGGAGGTGTAAGCTTCTGCTATTGAAGACTTGAAGGCCTCTTCCGATCTATTTTATCAACCTAAATTATACGTATATGGTTGTGTACAATGAGATCATAAACAATCTCAGCTCAAAAAAGACAGAGAGTCCAATTGACTTTCTTCACCAAGAGCTAGCTGTATAAAAAGTCTCATAGGTTGGAGGATGCTCCTACTGAGGAGAACCAACACGCTTAGTTCTAATGCTTAAGTCCTTATTTGCACATCCTTTTGATCTTAGATCAGCGCATAATTTTTGTATATCGCTAGGTGGCTTTAAACGTCAGCTCATTATGTTACGTTGTAATGTTTACCTTAATGAAAATATTTTGCCTTTCGAACTAGGCTACTTTGCTTATTTATTTATTTTTTGTTGCTTTTATAAGTTTTGGCACCTCTCTCAAGTTGTATTAATTCTGAACTAGTTCGTTTTACTAATTCAGAGTTGCTTTACTTACGTAATAACATGCTTCAATATTTGTTGATTGATAAACATTCATCCCTTATATTTAAGGTCTGCATAATCATAATCTATCCAGAAGATATTGAGTTCGGACATCAGCTAAAATTACATTTCCCTGAACTACTGAGAAGCTATTTCATTTACAAAAATTGACCTGCTAGGGTCTCAAAAATAATGAAGGACGTCCTTCAGTTAACAAAAATATTTCTTGAGATGTTCAGCATTCCATGGATGAGGTAAGGGGTTGCCTTCCAACGTTTCGAGTGAGTAGGCGCTATCTAGAAATTTTGTACGATCCTTCCTAGGTAGGAAGGAGCGTCCCTGCATCAGTTTCTTTAGTGTTTTGGAACGCCGATCTCAGAACCAAATCTACAACATCAAACGCTCGAATCCTTACTTTATAGTTATAATATCGAGCACTCCTTTGCTTATAGGTAGCATTTCTCATAGTGGGCATTTCTCTTTTTTCCTCTAGGAGATCGTGCTCTGTATTGGTTAGTTCGGGATTATTTCCTTCCTCGAAGTGTTTCACCCTATATGTAGGGTACTCTATTTCAACTGGGATCACAGCCTCCGTCCCAAAAGTGAGATTGAAGGGGGTTTCTGTCGTGGAGGACCTAGTCGTGGTTCAATAGAACCACAGTATAGCTGGTAATTTCTCAGTCCACCTTCCTTTCAACCCTTCCAATTTGATTTTGAGGGTGTGTTTGATTACTTTATTCACTATCTCAACTTGTCCATTCGATTGAGGGCGGTTGGACACGGAAAAATGTTTCCGAATTCTATAGTTTTTGCAAAAAGCACTAAAGCGTTCATTATCAAACTGCCTTTCGTTATCGGTGATGATGGAATGCGGATCCGAACCGGCATATAGAGGACTTCGATACAAAGTCTATGGTCTTACATTCTGTGACCTTTGTCTGCCTCTGCCCACCTAGTGCAATAATCTACCACCACAGTGGCGTGCCAAACTCCATCGTTCGCCACTAGCGGGGGGCCGATTAAGGCAATCCTCAATTTAGAAAATGGCCATAGGCTCATTACCAATGTTAGGTCCAAAGATGGTCTTTAGTAGTGGTGCCTTTCATTGACACATTTCACAAGCCTGAGCAAACTTGATGGCGTCCTTTTTTAAAATGGACCAATAATACCCCTACCTAATCAATTTATAGGCCAGGGCGTACCCCCAATATGATTTCCACACACTTCTTGATGCACCTCCTCTAAGGCTCGCTGAGCTTCTTGCAGGGTCAGACATTCTAACAAGGGGCGGAGAAGCCTCTCTTGTATAATGTTCCTTGAATTATTGTGAACCGAGCTGCCTTAATTCTCATTTTCTTTGCTTTGAACCCATCTGCTGGGTAGATGCCCCCTTAAGATATTGAATGATGGAGACCATCCAGTTATCTAATGAAGATGGTTGTGCCTATTCAACAAGTCAGTTTTGAAGTGAAGGGTAGTTCAATGGATCTATGTGCATGCATTTGAGAGTTCTTACCCCTTCACTAGTTGCCAACCTGGCCAAAGAGTCAGCTTGGATGTTTTCAGCTCGCGATATTCTTGTTAATCATATCTGAGTAAAGTGCTTGAGTTCAGCAAGAACTAGCTTATGATAAGATATCATTGCTTCCTTTTTGGCCGCAAAAAGGCCTTGTAACTGATTCACCACCAACTGGGAATCACTCATTATATCTAGGAACTTAACCCCCATAGCCTGGGCTACTTCCAAATCAACGAGTAATGCTTTATACTCAACTTCATTGTTTGTTGTAGGGAAGTCGAACTGCAAAGCCTGACAGTAGTAATGTTGGTTCGGACTGATCAGAACTCTTCCAGCTCCAGCTCAGTTTTCTGTTGATGAGCCATCTATGTACAAACTCCACGGACAGTCATCTCTGTTTGCTTCCTCTATGAGAGGTGTGAATTCGGCCACAAAGTCAGCCGAGGCTTGTCCATTGATGGTCTAGCGAGGTCAAAATTGCAAGTCGTACTATCCCAGTTCTACTGCCCATTTCATTAGCCTATTGGATAGTTCCGGTCGATGGAATATTGGATAGTTCGTTAAGACTTGAACTGGGTGCCCTAAAAAATAGGGCCTGAGTTTCCTAGAAGCCATGAATAAAGAGAAAGCCAGCTTTTCCATAGGTGAATATTTGAGTTCAACATCATAGGGAGCTTCACTAAGATAATACACAGAGTGTTGTACTCCCACCTCGACCTTATCAAAACTGCATTTACTGTTGTTGATAAGACCGCTAGGTATAATGACGAGGTTTCTCTATAAACTAGTTTCAACAGAAGAAAAAGTGAAGCCAGGTGTTCCTTCAACACCTCAAAAGCTTTTTCGCACTCTCGAGTCCACTCAAACTTTTTAGCCTTTTTAATGGCTTCAAAGAAAGGTTTGCATTTATCAGTTGCTCTTGAGATGAATCTATTGAGGGTGGCCAACCATCCAGTTAAACTTTGTACTTCTTTTACCATTATTGGAGATTGTATCTGTAAAAGTGCCTGTATCTTATCAGGATTCACCTCAATCCCCCTTTGACTCACCATATATCCCAAGAATTTCCCAGAGGATACACCGAATGAACACTTTTTTAGGTTTGGCTTCATTTTATAGGTCTTGAGTATGTTGAAAGCTTTTTCCAAATAACTAAGATGATCAGGCACGCTTAAATTTTTCACCAGCATGTCATCCACACAGACTTCCATAGTTTTGCCAATCAAATCATGGAACATTATGTTGACTAGCTATTGGTAGGTTGCGCCTGTATTTTTTAACCATAACGGCATTATTTTGTAATAGTACAACCCCCTATCTGTAAAGAAAGATATATGCTCTTTATCTTTCGGGGCCATGGGGATCTAGTTATAACCAGAGTATGCATCCATAATGGTCATTAACTCGTGCCCGGTCGTCGCATCTACCATCTAATCTATATACGACAATGGAAAACTATCCTTTGTGCAAGCTTTGATCAAATATGTAAAGTCAATGTATAATCCCCAAGTTCCGTTAGCTTTGAGCACCAGGATAGGATTTATGACTGACCAAGGCTTCAGATCTTTCCGGCGCCAACCTCGCCTTTTCTAACTCACGGGTTTGGTACAAGGGTTGACACTGAACTGATAGCATGCTAAGGCTGAGTCCATTCCTTCCATATCTAAGTGGGTCCAAGCAAATATGTCCAAATTCGTTTGGAGGAAAGAAATCAGCCACTCTTGAATTAGTCAACCAAGTTCCCAACCGATCCATATCTCCAACTCGGGTCGATCATCTGATATTTGGATAGTTTCTAGTTCTCTCTCCATATCCAAAGCTTTTCTCTTATTACCAATCTAAGGGTCTACATCAATCATATTTTCTTCATTGTGAGACAAGGTGTTGATTTGTGATGGTCTAACACCAAGGTCGCACTCTCGGGCCACCTATTGGTCTCTATGTATGGATGCTGATCCATATGACATGGGAAATTTGAGGCAAAGATAATAGATTGAGACTGCTGCTTTAGTCTGCTGGAGGATAGGTCTACTAAGAATGGCAACATAATTGGATTGAATGTTGACCACTATAAAATTTGCTTGAAATCGCCTAATTCTGGGGAAGACTGCCATCTCCATTGTTAAGGGAATCTGCCTCAATGGATGTGTGAAATCTCTAGTGAAACCTCTAGTGAAACCTTGGATGCTAGTGGATGCAGGGATGAGCTGACTTAGGTTGAGCCCCATTTGTGTAAAAGCACTGAGATAAAGAATATTAGTGAAACTTCCAGTATCTACCAACGTGCGATGGACCTGTAACCCTTAATGCTCATTGTGACTACCAGGGTCATCGCGAGGCTGTAACACTCCTCCAGCATCCTCTTCTAAGAAGGAGAAAGAATCTTTATCAAGATCGGCCGATGTCGAGGCGTCGCATGCTTGGTAGCTATTCCTAGCTGGCCTAATAAGCTAACGACGATGTCTTTGTGACTGCGAACTATTTGCCTTAGTGTTTATCAAAGTGTGAATTTCCACTTCCCTCCTCAGTTTTGATTGGTTGCAGGAACAGCCTTAAACACTGCAGGTCACCTTACTACTGTGGTTTGGGAGAGCTATGAACTTTTGCAGATATCCTTTTCCAATTAGCCTTTCAATTCCCCTTTTTAAATCTCAGCAGTTGTTGGTCTTATGTCCCACAGATCGGCGATAATGACAATCCCTGTTTTGGTTCAGTTGGGAAGGTTGAGTCCAGATGGGCTTTGATTCAGGTAGGAGGTTATCTTAAGATATTTGCATAAATATCTCCTCTAGAGAGGCGGTTAAAGCATAAAAGTTTGTCGCATTACTTGCTTCTGTTTCCCTCAGTCTAGATATCTGGAATCTCTCCTCTTTTTGTACTTCTCTGACGGTCTGGTTAAAATGAGGGAGCACCTTTCTCCTTTCTATTGTTCACTTTTGGTGTTGTTCTTATGTTAGTAGGTCTCCCTGAGGCTTCCTTAGCGCTTAGGCACCACTCAGCTTGTTTGAGGAATTCCTGGTAACTTTTTGGTCTGACCTTGTGTACAAACCACTAAAAACGGCTTTCACGTCACAATCCAGATAGGATGGCCAGAAGCAATGTATCTTCAATCACCTTTTTAGTTTCAAACACCTATCTATTGAAACGGTCTGAATATGATTTCAATGTTTCGCTGGACCCTTACTTCACCGTCACTAATTTTTCTTTTAGGGCCATCCTGAGATAGAAATAACGAAGGCAGTTTGTCCCAACTCTAGATTGAGTTTCGTAGAGCTCTCTCAACCATTTAGCGGGAATATCTCCTGGGGTCATGGGGAATTCTTGGCACATAGCAGTCTCTCTAGCTCCTTAGAGCTCCATCTATGACATATATTTATTCAAGTGCGAGATCGGGTCTGTTTCTCCAGTAAAGGGCAGCATATGAGGCAGCTTGATTTTACTCAAGGGAGTTTACATGATGGCTATGCTAAAAGGGACGGTCTTCATTCAGAATAGCCCCCTGAGGTGAGTTGGTGTATTTTCTCTCTAGTTCGGCGAGTCGGCGCTTCATTTCCGTGAATTCTATTCTTACTCATTTGGAGGGAGCGTTGATCCCTAGTTCCTGTTACAGCGACATGGGAAAATCTACATTGTCAAAATATGCTGCTCTTGTGTGTACCAATTGGAGGTGTTTAGCTGCTGATTTGGAATTTGACGATCTCTGACATTTGGAACACACATAGGTGACCTTGCCTTACAGCGCGGTTTTTTCCACTTTGGATGGATGGGGGCTTTTGCCTACATGACTGCGAGGAGGTTTCTGGACGTTCACTTCTACTTGTCTCTTGTTCTTTCACTTGGAGTTCTGTTGTGTAGATTGCACTTTTTCAGGATCTCCTATGCATGCCATTAGGTTCGGCATTGCTGGAGTTAATCCAGTTGGTGCTACATGCATTGCATGGTTTGTAGGATTTCCTCGGCTATGGGCTGTGATATCTGTTGTGTGCTGACTAGTCAGGGAATAACGGTAGGCTCACCAAGTGGAATTGGGTCTTCATCTCTCATTGTTCCTGTGAGGGATTTAGCTGCGGCAGATAAATTCTTGCTTGTGGTAGCAATCCGATGGTTAACTGGCGCTAGGAGTGCCACTTCTCTACTTAGGCTTGCCTATATAAACCTCATCCAAGATAGTGGAGGTGGTTGGTGTCTTTTTTTCCTTATCCCTTTTTTTGCAAGTTAGATTATATCCTTAAATTGTAGATTCTAGATAAATAAACAACTTGATTTGTGGTAAATGGATTGTTAATGTCAAGTTAATTCCAGCAGATCGAATTTGTTGTCAATAGTTTCCATTTCACTTTTTCCCACCCAAAAACAATTGCTAAATTGAGATATCTCATTTAGGCTATTGGTACAATCTACTAATCTTGGCCATCGATTTCTATTTTACTTTTAATTTTATTTACATTTTAATTTATTATCAATTTATAGACTCTCTTTTTTATCTTTCATTTCCCTTTTACTTCATTTCCCTTTTTTATATTATCATTATATTTTTCAATTTTTAATTCCAATCACCAAATCAGATTTCATTTTATCTAAAAATATCTCTCTTTCTTTATCTTTATTTTCCTTCTTTCCTCTAATAGAATTTATTCTATCTAAGAATCTTATCAAATCTCTCTCACTCTACATTTAAACTTTCCACTCCTTATCTTGAGCAATTTTATTTTCGTTCGATTTTCTTAATTTTTTATTTCAATTTGTCTCATACCTTTGAATAACTTCTGGATTAGATCCAATATTATCGAATCGTGAAAGCTAACAGCAAGGTCATTGAACCGATTTTAATTAACTAATTAAAAAGAAAATTAATTTTTGCCTAAAATGATGTTAAAATTTTATTCATTTTTTAAGAGTCATCGAAAATATGACTTGAGGCATAAAAAGGGAATTCCACATTAGTTATTTAGTGAAAAGAATTGAGAATGTACGCATATATTAAGCTACTTGGAGAAAAGTTCATAATAGGGTCTTAACTTATAGGCCTAAAGTTTCCAAAAAGTTTAAAATTTTAATAAATCATTATTAAAAAAAATTTTATTATCCAATGGTGAACTGTATCTATTTTTATCTTACACTATCGGATTACTTTTCAGATTGATTCCAGTATTCATAAATGTTCAGAAAACCAGACTGGTTATCGAACCAGAAAAACTAACAGTTCAAGGTTATCGGACCAATTTTAATTAAATAATTAAATTTAATTTTTACCTAAAATAATATGAAAAAAGAACATCTGATTTTATAATTTTTTATCTTTACTATTTAAAAAAATATTGAAATTTTGTTCTTTTTTTAAGAGCAATAAAAAAATGACTTTGGATATAGAAAAAAGAGTGTCACATTGGTCATTTAGTTAAAAGAATTGAGGATCAATGACATGGACAAGGGTTATGCTTAATAGGACCTTAAACTTCTAAAAAGTTTAAAATTTTAATGGATCCAATTTTTTCATACTTTGCTTATGAAATGAGAATTCAATGAGTTTGTAATAAATATGATCCCAAATTGTGATTGGGTAATCACTAGACATCAATTGCTAAATGGACCATTTTGAACGATATTTTATTTATAAGCGATCAAGGGGGAGCTAATTGTTCGATTTTTATAAAAGTAAAAAGATCGGAATTACACGATCAAATAATTAAATAAATAAAGGCAAAGTATGTGTTAACGTGAAATTATATTTACATATTGTGTCTAGTTCGAATTCTGACATTTTCTAGGATCTTGTCATTTAAAATAGTAGAAATAATATAACATCATACGTCTGGTGCTATAATGGTACGCTCTTCCGATCTATATATCATATATCATCATATCATATAATATAATAATATATAATATAAGAGTTTTTAATTGGATTTGGATTCTCAATTGTAATTTTTCCGTCATAATTTTGCTGACATCATCGTGATGTTGCACAATTTTTCAAAATTTATTCCATAATTCCTCCTTTTTGAAAATCACAAATTTTATCTTTATATAATTTTCAAATTTTCCTTTCTTAGAACCATTCAATCAATTAAAACCAAATCCCAAAAAATATCACTTTTCTATTATTACAATATATATTATTATTTATTATTTAGCATCATAAATTGCATGAAAATCATAAAGTTGAATTAAATTTTTTTGAAATCGTGACAGTTTATGTAATACTTTTATGTATTGTATAAGCGTAGTGATTATGTATATCTGTGTATCGTGACGCGGATGTTACAGAGTATAGGGCATTACATTTTAAGTATTATTCTTTACTGTTGTTCCAATTTGATAAATTTTTTTAAATTATTGTTTACAAAAATTTTACGTTGCTACTTGCCATGCATAAAACTCTATATCTGTAAATAAAAAAAAAATCTATTTTTCTGTTAGAGAAATTATAACTTAGCCCCTATTGATCTCTAAGATCGGGTTTCTTAATAAAAGTCTTCAGAATATAGAACAATTTGGAGCTAGTGTAATTTTATCAATATACAAGTTTTGTCAACGTAAAGTTAACTCACTATCTTAGATAATATAAAAAAAGAAATCCTTCATTAAAAGGAAATTTAAAAAAAAAAATTGAAAAACATATAAGCATCATTTTCAAGTTTTAAAATTGAACTTTTCTTATTTGGATATTCATCACGAGTTTTCAATAATTTATAATAGTTTAGTAGTTTTTTATATTCCTTTTTTTATTTTAGTTTGCTCATTTTTTCTTTTTTTTTGTCAGCATTTATAAATAATTATGAGTTTTTATAATTTTTTATTATCCGTTACTGATGTAAATTTGACGACGAGTAACTGTTCAATTTCTAATGGATTAGTATTTTTTTAAGAATTATTCTTCCTGCTACTGAATTACTTGAAAATGAAGGCATTATAAACTAATCCTGGTATTATCTTTATTTATTTATTTCTTTATTTATTTATTATTTATCTTTGCTTGATTTTCATAATTTTCTTTTCAAAGTTCTTGATAATATGGAAATCAAAATTTATTTCAAATAGCTTATATTATAAATAAAAACTTATATCATAATAACTTAGAGCAAATCAATTGATTTATTTTCTTTTTTTGTGCAATAAAAATTGATTTATCTATATCGCACCAACAGTTAAAGACACACATAATATAATTATATCATAATAATATATGACTAAGTTTATTTTCTTGAAATCTATGATCTAACTTGAAAATCTTTGTAACTACTTTTTTAATCTTTGCTTCTATATCATTATGTTGCAACGATTAGGTTGTAGAGGATGAACAAAATTATTTTCTTAGTATTTTTTCTCTATAGATGCGAAGCTTTCAAAATATCAACTGATTCCATATTGTTATTTCATTTGATTTAACTATTATATTGTCACTATTTATTGTTTTTTGCAATTTATGTAATGAATTTTTTTATATGAAATATTGGGAATTTATCTCGCCATGCAACGTACCGTTTGAATACTAATTTATCGATATCTTAATTTGACGAAAATAATAATGAATTTTAGAGAAAATTTTGTAAACAAAGAGATATGAAATCCACAAAAAGAAAAAGAACTGCACAAATAATTACTCTTTCTATTCTGATTATTTGATCTTATTAAAAGGAACTTTTTTAGGATGTCGCACATATATGGTCTCCATTTATATTAAAAGTCTAAGATCCTATGTATTTCTTTAAAAATATATCCCTATTTAATATTTTAATTATAGCTATCAATTTTAAATTTTGCTCATTGAAAGGGTACGTCAGGAGCATACTTCTCATGGGTATGAAAATTTTTATCAGGACAGGTATCCAGTAAATACGGGTATATATATGCCCGATACATATTATTAAAGTGTTAATTAATAATATAAAATAAGTTAGATTGCTTGAAAGTGAAATATAACAAATCATTAATCGAGTATATAAGAGGGTAACTATTAATATAGTATCAAAATTATATATTTATTGTTTTTGTTATGCAAATCAAATAACACGTCTTTGTCTAATATTTTACAGGACGGGTCAAGATAGGTCTGGTCATGGAGCGGGGTGGAACACCACCATAACCCACAAAATGACTCATGAATTTTTCTCCCTTTCAATTAATGTTATGTACAAACGCATTTTTAATTGATGAAGGTAGAATAAATTAAAACGTTTATTTAGAATTTTAAAATTCCCAATATTAACTAATATAATAACATCATTCTTTCAATTCGATAGAAAAATCCTTTCAAAAAATAATATAATAACAAATAAAAATAAATTGCCACAATTTTATCGGTCAATCGGTCAAATTGTCGTATCTAATCATTTCTACACATTTTTAGAATTAAATTTATTAAAAAAAGAAAGAAAATGCTTGCTAAGTCATAGGTCTATGGGGCGGGTCTAACCTGACCCGTACCCGCCCCGGAGCCACTGTAGAGTAGACAATATTACTTCATACCTGTCTTTTTACTCTTATTAGGCGTGGTGGGTCAATTATATTAGGGGCAGGTCCCCACAAGTTTATGAGTCGATGTTTCAAATTATCATTCCTAATTACTTGACTGCTAGTTATTATAACTTTATATAGGTTGGACATGTGAATTTACACGACGTGTTTGGAGGAGACCAAAATTATGAACTCAAGTATTTTACTATAAATATCTCATAGTGAAATGTAATTCTCATACTAATTCGTAATTTTATATAATATAATTAGTATATTGTACTTTATTTACGATATGATGTCTACACTCATACGTTAATTCTGATATAAACGTACATTACTCGTGCAATGCACGGGTGAAAAAATCTAGTATAGTATAATATTAGTCACATTAGTGAGCACATCATCCATCTTAAAAATCAAATTAGTGGTTGATATTATTCTACATAATATGTCTAGTGTTATAATGGTGCGAAGTTGTAGCGTTAGATCATTGCTATTTGAAATGGTGGTCATATAAGCTCTACAAGGAATGTAGTCCTTAAGAATGTTTCCAGATTTTATGATAGTTCCATGGTATATTTTAAATGTCATCATACTTGTATATGTATAGTACTTTTTATGTACAATTTAATTAGTAGCTTGGATATTTGCAAATATATGAATTTCTCCATGATATGATATATATTGCAATATTGTGTTTTCCCCTGCTCCGCACGGGTAGAATTACTAGTACAAACTGAAATGCTTGAGCATATTTTAGAGATCGGTTTTTTTTCACATCCAGCATTTGGATACAGATTAAAGTGTGACTGGGCATTCAAAGATCTATGTCTACCATTATTGGTGCATTGAAGTAGATGAGGAAAGAAGCATAAGCCACATCACGACATAGCGGTGCCAAGAGGGTAGCACTTGCATGCACCATCTACCACATTTGGATAGCACGGAATAAGTAAATCTTTCAAGGTATCCAACTCGAAACTAGAGGTATCATCCACAAAATTAAAACACCTTATGGTAACATCACAATTTCACGTAGTATTTTATAGTGATCTTTGAGAGAATTTGTCTGTTAAGAATTGCAAGAATGTTTACAGAGTGCATGTGAGCTTGAGAGAGAAATGTGGTAGGTAATTGTCCCTCTCTCCCTTTTGACCAGCATATATAGGGTAATTAAATAAAGGGTAAGAATAAATTAGGACTATTAAATTTGTTACCCAGATCAATGACTTGGCATGCAATGAATGGTATCGATTGGTTCAAGGTGTGTTTGTTTTTGGAGCATATACATATTTACATTTGTTGACATATAAATTATTAATATCTTATTAAATACCAAGATAATTTACCCTTAAGTACCATTATACCATCAACATGTATAAAAGGTTTATGTTTACCTTGTATTCGAATGTTTTACTTTCACTTTGAAACAAATAGCATTGAGTATTTAGTTTCTCTTGGTTACTGTATTTTGTACACTATCATGATTGCTTGTGTCTCCTCGGAGTAATTGTTTTGGCATGATTTTGACCAATATTATTTTCATTTACTGATTAGAGAGCGAGAGAGATGGAATAGTGCATGTTTGTTTCTTGAGCCTAGGCCACCGATTCGTAAGGCCACATATCACGTTATGTTGTATTTTTACTCTAATAATGATTTCCATAAGCACATTTAACTGTGTTTTTCAAAATCTTAATATATATAAAGGGAGGATAGTATCTGGTTTTGGTTCCCTCACCCTCCCCCCCAACACAAAAAAAAAAAAAAGTTGGCGGCATAACTTATCTGATGGTGTAAAGATTCTGGTTTTTTAATATTATTATTTATTTAATTATCTATTTAATTGTTTGTTTCCTTAAATAGGACACACTTTTTTATGATTCATTTTTTTATTAATGCGATTTTTAAGCTAGCTTTTTAAGTTATATATCTTGACCTTACGCGTATTTCCTATTTGGGTTCCCTCATTTCCGTATTTTACTATTCTTTTTTTAACATATGCGATTTTTAATTAGGCTGTGTTTTTTAATTCTTTTTTTTATCTTACGCGCATTTCCTTTTTAGGTTTCGTGAGTCACGTATCTTCGTTTATATCTATACTAAATTTTCGCTAATAAATATATTTCTAGCACGATTCGGTGAGTCATATCTTCCGAAACAACTATTCTAAAACAAATTCTTTAGTGTTGGGGTGTAGTTCATGGGAGAGTTTTGGATTTGTGGGTATGATCTTCTTTTATTTATTTATTTTTTAATTTTTGAATTTCTATAATTTTGACCAATGTCATCTGATGGAGGAATTCTACGGAGACATGAAAATGTGACATAAAAGATGGCATTATTACTTGGCACAAATTCATTAGATAATTATCACATGACTATTTTTTCAACAGTCAATGAAACTTTACTACATTGAGAATATTAGTTTTTCATGTCTCTCTAGAATTTTTGTATCTAAGGTAAGTTTCCTTATTTGTGTATAATTCTTCTAGGGATTTTAATTTTATGTTGAACTTTATTAATATTCGTTTGATTTAAATTTTCGTTCGTTTTTCACCTAATTTTATTCTTTCATGTATGAAAGCCCTAATTATAGCTTTAATTCGAGTTTTTTCTTTCATTATTGGTTAATTTGTACTCTCTAACATTGTTATATTTGGTATGATTCTATGTTTTTTCTGATTTATTATGGCATAAGATATAGGTAATATATGTATGAGATGAGATTTAAATTCAATTTTTAAAAAATTCTGACCTTTTTCCCAGAACCAATGGTTTTCACATGTTGTTTGTTATCTATATATATAAACTTGTATGTTGCTTTTTTAGTTATGTTTCTTGAATTTACATATATTTCCTATTTGAGTTCCCTCATTTCCGTATTTTACAATTTTTTTTAACCTATGCGATTTTTTATTAGGCTGTGCTTTTTAATTCTTTTTTTTTTAACCTTACGTGCACTTTCTTTTTGGGTTCTGTGATTCATGTATATTTGTTCATATCTATACTAAATTTTCACTCCTAAATATTTTTCTAGCTGGATTCAGTGAGCCGTGTCTTCTGAAACAACTATTCTAAGACAAATTCTTCAGTGTTGTGGTGTAGTCATGGGACAGTTGTGGGTTTGTGGGTATGATATTTTTTTATTTTTTTTTTAATTTTTGAATTTTTATGATTTTGAGCAATGTCATCTGATGGAGGAATTCTACGGAGACATGAGAATGTGACACAAAAGGTGGCATTATTACTTGTCACAAATTCATTAGATAGTTATCACATTACTATTTTTTCAACAGTCAATGAAACTTTACCACATTGAGAATGTTAATTTTTCATGTCCCTCTAAAATTTTTATATTTGACGTGAGTTTCCTTATTTGTGTATAATTCTTCTAGGGATTTTAATTTTATGTTGAACTTTATTAATATTTGTTTGATTCAAATTTTCGTTCGTTTTTCACCTAATTTTGTTCTTTCATGAATGAAAGCCCTAATTATAGCTTTAATTCGAGTTTTATTTGGTATTATTTCATGTTTCTTCTGATTTATTATGGGATAAGATATAGGTAATAGACATATGAGATGAGATTTAAATTCGATTTTTATAAAATTCTGACCTTTTGCCCAAACCAATGGTTTTCGCATGTCGTTTGTTATCTATATAAACTCGTCTGTGGTGTTTTTGCATTTTAATTGTTATTTGAATCAATATTATACTAAGGTTGTGTTTGATACGAAAAGATAGAAAATAAAATATTTTCTACCTTTCATGAAAAATATTTTACCTAGGGGGTGGGAAATGGTATTCAGGAAAAATGGCTAGAAGTATGCTTAGAAGGATTTTACCATATAATTATGTTTCCATTTATTATCAATCAAACGCATAAAGTTAAAAAATTTTCCATGAATATGACATTTTCTATGGAAAGCAAATGCAATCAAACGCATCTTAAATGATTTTTTAATTTATTGTTAATCTATATATTTTATTAGGTTCATCCTCATATATATGAGAGCGAGACAAAAGAACATATAGATGGAATACAAGAAAAAAAAAATTTTAATGCTAGGTATGATGTTTCATTTTTCTTTATTGTTGGAAATTTTAATTGATTTTACTATTATTTTATAGAGTATGATTATTTTATTACGTTTACTTTGATAACTTTGGAAGACATTATACTTAAATTTATTAAATTTTATGTAATACAACTTTAAAGGAAGACTTTTACTATATATTTACATGTTTTGTTGAACTCAACGAAGTTATAAATTGTTTTTTTTAATTATTATTAATTAGTTAAATTTTTTTAGCTGGAATTAATTACTTAATTCAGGTGTACATGATTTTTTTTTTTATTGTAGGATGATATAAAGGAGTAATTTTAGAGCTTACTGACATGATGAGGCGGTTTAGAATTCAATATGCCATAAACGTATGAAAAATATTTTTTTTAATTATTATAGTCTTTCTTATATTATTTATCATCTTTTTAATAGTGTATGCTGTAATTATCATTTTCATATTTGTATTTTAAAAAAAATTATTTTGATTTGTTTTTATTAACTCATTTAATTGTTCTTTTTAGTTGGTTATACGCTGGTTTGTATACTTGAAAAAGCTTCTACTTGATATGTTCACGGCTTTTTCTTCAAATATTAAGGATTAAATTCTTTCCATGTGTTTATTTGTTAATCATTTTTTCAAATGTTATTTCGTTGTTACTGGACTTATTTTTCATTTAATGGTTTGTATGTGTCATATACAATTGTTAGTTATAATATCTTATAGAGTGTAGCTATTTATAATTATTTATGTTTGTTGAAAGGATAGTAATAATTATTTATATTTATACGATTGGATGAGTTATTGATTAATCTTATAGATAGATTTTTACAATAATAATTTACATTAATTTTAGTTGGTATTTTTTTTATTTTTTATCTCGTACAACGCACGAGTGTAAAATTAATTTTAATAAAAAAAAGTAAGCCACCTAGTTTCCTCAACTAATTATTCCTAGTACAGAAATACAGAAGCCTGCCATCGTTCCTGATAAAATTGAGATTCAAAAGTTGCTGTCCCGATGGAAAACGAGGAAGTTTCTGGTAAAGAATTCAAATACAGAAGTCTGAAAGTTGCTACGCCGATGGAAAATGGGGCAGCCGCAAAAATAACAAATAAAAGAGAAATAACAGGTCCCACCGAGATTTGAACTCGGGTTACTGGATTCAGAGTCCAATGTCCTAACCACTAGACCATGGGACCATTTGTGCTCTGAAATTCAAATTTTTTCTTATTTATAAGTTGAGTATTTCTTGTAAAAATTTAGTTAAATTATTATTATTTTTTATATATCCTTATTTAAAAGTACATTGTTATTGATAAAACCTTACCTTTCAAATAATATAAATTAAAGTTTTCTTAATACTTCTCAAAGAGACTTATGGCGGGAATGAATATAAAGTTTTCAATGCGGACTCTTTTTAAGCCTAAAAAGGCTTAAACAATACAAGCATGAAATTCCACCCCCACCCCAACACAAAAAAATAAATAAATAAAAATAAAGGAGAAAAGAAAAACAAAAATATTGGCTCAAAACAAAATAGGAAAAACAAAATAAATATAGTAAATGGATTCAAACGCCTAAAATTCATTATTAGCAGCGATGAAACTATTAATTTAATCTGTTATACCCCAAAAGCCTATATTATGGATAAAAAATGGACACAGTATAATAATAACTAATTTTATCAAAAAATTTCATACCAAAAAAAAAAGGGGGAGTTGACGGCAAAAGTATTTGAAATTTATAGTAGAAACAGACAGGAAATTTCATTTAATTTTAGAATAAGAAGATAACTATAGAAATATTAATGTTGTTGAATATATCTAATTAATAAAATAAACTAAAATCTATTCATTATGAAAAAATCAAACGACAAAGATCTTTAAGAGAAACATTAAATGGTCAAGATAATATGCCAATTTTAACAAGTGAAAAAGAGCAGGAAAAGTAAAAAATGCAACGACTTTGCTTTTTGTGTGTGCATGTGTGTGTGTGTGCGCGCGCGTGCGTATTAGGAGAGAAATTAAGAATAATAATTAATTTTAACAAAAAATCCCACACAAAAAAAAAAGAGGAACAGTAGTAGTTAACTTCAAATATATTCGAGATTTATGAAATTGATGGGAAATTTAATTTAATTTTAAAATAAGAAGATAATTATGAAAATATTAATGTTGTTAAATATATATCTAATAAATTAATAAAATAATAACAAAAAGCATAACAAATATGAAAAGGTTATGAGCTCGTTTTGGTGGAGTACGAAAATTGACAATAGAAGGGGGCATCAATTGGTACAAATGGGAGCGCCTTTGTGTTCGTAAAGAATTCGGTGGCATTGGCTTCAGAAATTTGCACAGGCTCAACTTAGCAATGTTGGGGAAACAGGAAGGGAATTTGATATCTAACCCGGATGCTCTCACTACTCATCAAGTCCTCAAAGCTAAGTACTTCCCTCGAAGGGATTTTTTATTAGCCAAATTAGGCCATAGACCAAGTGTTTCTTGGAGGAGTATTCATAGTTCCCAAGAACTGCTAAAGAATGGGTATAGATGGAAAGTTGGTACGGGGTTGAGTATTTGAGTTTGGGATGATCCTTGGCTACGGGAAGCTGAAATTTAATTTTTTTTTTTTTTTTGAGACTCCGTGTATACGAGAGTTAGAAGATGTTAGAGTTGATAATAATCTATCAATTCCAGGATGCCATGAATGGGAGCTATCAAACAAAGGATCTTGGAAATTGAATGACCAAGTTTATTGCATTTGCATGTCTACCTTGCAGCATTGGGTTGATTTAATTGAAGAATACAGTTATTTAATATCAATGGTGCTTAACACTAGTCTATGTGACATCTAATGTGACATTAAATGATAAGTGAAATTAAATGAATAAATGAATAACTCACTTAATTCAATATATCATTTAAATGTCACCTTAATATAGTGTTAAGGACTCGTTGTTTTAAATAGTATTACTCTTGAATAAATGGACTTGAAGCAACCCATCCACCCACCCACCCCGATTTGAACCCTAAATGCCTAAATATGAAATAGAGCTTCTTTCTACTTTTCTTTTTTTTTTTAACAACTGGAAGCAGGATCATTGTAGCTACTTAATAAATAAGGGTGTGTTTGGCACCGGTTGTAAGCAAGACTATTATAATGAATTGATTGTGAAATCATTATTGAATTTACATGTGACTATTTTTTCTTTTCTTTTTTTTAACAGTGCGAGTAGCCTTTTTGTCCGAAAATCTAATTCCTGATTTGAGATTTTAGCGGGGCTCTCTTGATTGAAATAAGGAAAAAATGTCAAGAAGAGGGCCCTAGGGAATGAGGTTGTCGGCCAAAATTTGTTTATCCATTCCACGTGTGAATGGAAAAGATTTGACGGCCCACTGCAATTGCTTTTGTCAGTAATAATAATGGCTATTATAATCAAATTTGTTATAACAGATGTCAAACGGACCCTAAATTGTTGAAATAATTGATGGAATGAATTCTTTATTTTTTTCTTTAGGGTCCGTTTGGCTCGTGTTATAATAGGAATGTATTATAATTTCATCACATCAAATCACAAATTTTCACTTTTCAACAAAATTTAACCAATCAAATTAAGTCACATGTCACAAAAATTTATTTTTCAAAATATATTGTAACAAAATCTAATTATAAACGATATCAAATGAACCTTTAAGCTTTACGATTTGGTGCCTTTTATGGGTTAATTTCACATATGGTCCCCATCCTTTGTACACTAAATCAAACTATCAGTTGAGTCCCTATTCTTCTTTTTTCCAACATAGTGAGTTCCCAACATCTTATATATTCTCACGTAAGATTCTTTATGACATTTATACCATTACTATTTAAATAAAAAATTTTGAAAAATAGTAAAAAAAAAAAAAGGAAAATAAATTTCCTTTAGCTCTATCTAGTTAGAATCTCACCCCTTTACCCCCAACCTGACCAGAAATGACAAATATCGATATAATTTTTTTCCTTTAGTTATCTACCTAGTTAGACACTGCACCCTTTACCCCCAGCCTGACCAGAAATGACAAATATCGACAATTTTTTTTCCCTTTTGGGAGAAACCCCCTTTTTTCTACAATTTCCTACAGTAATGGAAGAAATAGATAGCAAAATGGGGATATCATCTTTTGCTGTCCAAAATGATTATCAAGATTTGCCATTTACGGCTGATTTGATGGTGGATAACTAGGTAGGTAAGGCGGGGAAGAAATTCTTTCCTTTTTTTAAAATTATTTTTTAGTTTTTTTAAAATTCTTTTTGCTTTTATTTAAAAAGGCTTTTCAAAAAAAAAAAAAAAAGACAAGTAAGCAGTATAAAAGGTCATTCTTGGGATTAGGGGCCTTATGTATGAATTTATGAAATTTTAGGGACCCATGATGTTAAAAAAAATAATAGGTACCTAGTTAACACGACGTGCAATGGTTGGAGACCACATTTGAAATTTGCCCATTTTACGTAGGATCTAAATTAATTTTGTATTTTCAAATTAGACCTAAATTTTTGGATCCCAAGTCATGTACGCGAATTCCACAAGTCAATTTGTTAATGGACCTGATTTATATCATTCCCACGTAGTTGCTCCCAGCTAATACAAACGGAAGCGTGAATGAATGATAAAATTTAAAGATATTTCGTTGATTCTCAAAAGATTAGAATTGTATTAGATCGTTCAAATATTAATTATTTCATAAGAATGCGGAACACTTAGAATAACAGAGAACCATTCTTAACGTTTTTAATCCGTATATTCGAAACCCACCCTCTACTAATGAGTAAGTAACTTAAATGGTAAAACTCTACAATTAATAAAAGTGCCACTGTGTGGGTTTTATTAAAAAAATAAAACCCCCACAATTAAAATAAAAGAAAACACATAATGAGTCGGTTGAGAAGTGATGTAGCGAAGTATAAGAACAAACATGTAATCAAAGTTTTGTTAATTCCAATTATTGATGGCAATTTAAAACGATCTGACTGAATATTTATAGACCCTGATCTGATAGGGGCAAAATTTATGGCGAATCAGGTTGGGACAAGCGCGTCCTGATTCGCCTCTCCTGGTTTAAATTTAAAAGATAAAACATATGGAAAAAAAATTAAAACATATTTAAAAAATCTGAATGAGTTAGTAAACGGGTCAAAATTCAACCCGATTCGCTCCTAATTTTGGCGGCCCCAAACTCGACCCATTTTGATCACTGATTCCAACAAATAGAACCGCACAATTACTTTCTAAATTCTATTGATTCATTAGAAATACCAAAAATCTAATCTAAATATAAAAAACTAGTTGATTGGCTGACGAATATCGATAATTTAAAATTAATTGGAGCACAATCCAATATATCAGTCAATCTTTATTTAATAAACGGTCACCCAGAACACTAGCAACAGTAGACGACTATAAATAACATTAGTAACATCAACATGTGCAACAAGCAAATAACAAAAGGATTAAAACCATGCAAAATTAAAAATAGAACTTTGGAAAACAAAACAAAAATAGAACATTGGAAAACAACTGCTTCTAGTACTCAATCACCATCCCACATGGGGTGAATGAATACATATGTAGAATTTCAATTTCAATTTCATGTGATACACATACATGCACTCACGTGTGATGATTAGTGTTGTAACTACTCACCACGAGTGCCGTTAAAGCACTTCTCATCTCACGTAAGTGTACATATATATGTACGCAATGAGTGCCAAAAAATTTTCCAGAACTTTTAGCTGGTGTAGGATGCACGGAAGATCTGGCATCTGCACAAATAGGGCCGGGTTGGGGTCAGTTTGCGTAGTTGGACGCATCTCGTGTTCATTCATAGACACCACCACTAATATAATATCTCAATTTATTTTTTTTTTCCGTAAATACAACTATTATTCAATTTTGGTCAATAATTTAGGGAGTAACGTTTACCATACAATTCACGTTGTCCCATCCCATGATTCCCTATAAGCTTATAATTTTTGTCGGCTGCCAACTACTGATCCACAAAAATCATATGCCCCTCTCTCATCTATTCATCCTCATCTAACCCCGTAAAGAGCGTGTTGCACTTGCGTCACCACAAAAAATAAATAAACAAAAATCATAAGGACATATTTGACATTCCAACAGTCTTAAGTCGACAAATAAATTACTTTTATTTTCATATATTTTTTTTTGCGATAGTCAATCACCGACTAATAACTGTCGCGATCAAAAACCGCACCTTGCTTTGCCAGATATGATATGATCATCACAAATCCAAGATCGGAAGAGCAAACGATTACCATGCACCTGTTTCCACATCCCAGTCATTTTTCCGTAACAGAGCACCCAAAAAATAAATAAATAAATAAAGTTTGCACCAAAGTAGAAACATACCACCTTCCTAAAGAATGCATGCCCCTGCTTTCACAAAGTGAGTCAACATCATTGAAACCCATCATTCTTTTCCAAAAGAAACAAACTGTTTCTTGCACTTTGGTTGGGGAAAGAGGGGCGGTGACCGAGGTGAGTGCTAGCTGGTGAGTTCGGCTCTGGAGCATGCCATTGGTGTGCTTTTACCGAATAAGATCCGATAGTATCATAAGCAGAACTTTTTATGCTCATCAAGCACTCCCTCCATATTCTCAACATGGCAAATCAGTGTCCCCTGCAATTCTTAGATATCTGTACAAACAGATCGGAAGAGCACACGTGCGTGTCACGTTGCAGTCGGAAATTTGGAATCCCACCTAAATTTTCTAACATTTTTTGGCAACGGGCCCACTAAAAATTCCACAATTAAGGGAAAAAATGAATAGTAGGGACACGTCTATCTTACATTCATTTTTTATGAATTTTGTACATTTTTATGTTAAGTTATAAGTAAATTCAAAGACTTTTCTGTTGGAAATTCTATGGTGTCCAAAGGACACCATTTATAGAGTCCGAAGGGGGTATTTCTTCACTGAAGGATACACAGAGACTATCATCCAAAGTGAAGGAAGGAAAGCTACAGTTATTATTTAGGTACACACACAAACTCAGCAACAAAAGTAATATCATTCAATCCAAATGAGAAAATAAAAGATAAGTGAAACCCAATGATCATTAAGAAACTGAAGCAAGTTAAGCATAATAAAATAAATTTAATTTTATCTGCTAAAATTACTCTTTTTGAGAAAATCTGTCATACAAACAATAATAGAATTGCTATCCTATTCAGTAGATAGATAGTTATTGTTCTACTCCTAGCATTAATTAATTTCTGTATATCAAAAATTCTTCAGAAATTCACACACTGATTCACTGCACATTAAGCCTTTGTTAAGCACAATACTTGAGTTATCCAACAGATCTCAATGCTTGCGAGGAATTCAACTCTTGAGAAAATGCTTCGACCAACTTTTCCTTGGTTATTCGTTCTGATCCTTGCGACTTGATAACGAACGTGTGAAATACATGTTCACTGCCTGTGTCAATCTTTGCCTCAA